>PYAF01005524.1:58613-69382 GCA_007407185.1 Glycine tomentella
TTTAGGGTTTTCTGACCCCAATCATGTTAATAATGTGTTGGCTAAAGGTATTCTATCCTGTATTCAGGTTCCCACAATTTTCTAAAGTCATCTTGGTCAGTTTTGACCCAGGGGCATTTTGGTAATTTTGCCTCTCACTCTAGGGGTAAAATCGTCATTTCCAAAAATGTTCAGGGAAACTCTGTAATTGTCACCCTAACAGTGCTTAGATCAATTTTCAAGCATCCCAGAGTGTTTATAAAAGCGGAGGTTCAGTTGGTTACAAACAGTTTCCCTGAAGACAACCTTATGGGAGAGGGGTCACTAGGCCCTCTTTACAGAGCTGAATTTCCAGATAACACGGTACTACCTTCTATGTTCTAAACAGTAAAACACGTTCAGATTTCAAAACAGTTTCAATATATAATAATTTCTTTTTCTTCTTTTTGAAAGGTTTTAGCAGTGAAGAATATCAACATGGCTGGCATGTCTTTGAGTGAAGAGGAAAAGTTCTTAGACGTCGTTTGTACTGCTTCCCGTCTGAAGCACCCTAACATTGTTTCACTTAAAGGCTACTGCTTGGAGCATGGACAGCATCTTCTTGTCTATGACTATGTCAGAAATTTAACTCTGGATGATGCTCTTCATAGTGCCCCATACAAACCTTTATCATGGGGCACACGTCTCAGAATTGCTTTAGGTGTTGGTCAGGCCCTGGAGTAAGTTCCATGTTGCCACTCAATTTTTTTTGTTAGAAAGTAGAATTTTGTTTTAACTCTCAACCTTGACGTAAACAAATGTTTACAATTACAGCTATTTGCACTCGACGTTCTCCCCTCCTGTCTCCCATGGAAACTTAAAGGCTACGAATGTTCTACTGGACGAAAATCTGATGCCTCGTCTTACTGACTGTGGCTTGGCTATTTTGAGACCACTCACAAATGACAAAGTCAAAAATCGGGTAAGTTTCTGCAAGAATCAGCATCATGTTTAAATAGGTTACTTATTGCTGTTAAAGTTCTAGTGACTGAATTTATATTATGCAATGGTTTTGCATCATTTTGGCCCCAATATTAAGGTTTCTGGAGTGTCTACAACCTCAATGCAGCAACAGCTGCCACTTCCGTGTGAAATCGGGATTGTGGTCACGAATGCAATTTAAAACCTTAACTATGCCTAACAAAATCTATACCTAAAGTAGCTAAAAGATAGCTAGCTCATTTGACAAAAAGGAGATGTCACAGGAATTATGTGAATTCAAATTTCTAGTATGAATATATTTCTGTAAAATTGAAATTAAAAAAATTATACTTTGACCATTAACTAAAACATGTCTATGGTTAATTAATTGGTGGGCTTGAGGAATAGTCACAGCCTTACCCAACATAAAAGTATGTTATCCAAGCGTATTTCAAGTAGTTGTAATAAAACCTGACCAGTTGATCCTTTAGCTTTTCCAGCGATACAAACATATTTAAGCAATTGACATTCTGTAAGACCGTCGAGCAATTCCGCTTCTCTCAGTCTGAAAATGCATTATTGGAACTGGATTGGAATGCCAAATAGCTTTAGATTTAAGGGTTTCCGCTATAACCAAACACGAGGGAAACATCATTTATACCAATACTGACAGGATATTTTTATTTGGTAATGGAGATACTCTGTCGCATTTGCCAAAGCTCACAGCTGCTTTTAGCTTTTTGATGATTTATTGTAAAAACCGGACGTCCAATTATGAAGTTAAGGTCATGTGTCCCTTGCTCTTGTTCATTAGGTACAATAGTGTTTGCACTTTCTAGGTATAGCTTAAAGTTGCTTAAATTTATAAAGTAACAGCTGCAAAATGAACTGGAAATTTAAGTATGCCATGGACAATAGATTCACTGATTATAATTTGTTGATTGTCGAAAACAGGCTTCTGAGATTGACATTAGGGATACAGGATACAGTTCACCTGACCATGACCAACCGGCAATTGGCAGCACGAAGAGTGACACCTTTTCCTTTGGAGTGTTGCTTCTTGAACTGTTAACAGGAAGAAAACCATTCGACGGGTACGTGTTAATTTCTCTTCAATCCTGTGCCATTTCATTTGTTTCCTCTCTTGATGAATGATGACCATCTATTTCTCTTCCAACACAGTTCCAGGCCAAGGGAAGAGCAATACCTTGCAAAGTGGGCCTCATCAAGGCTTCATGATGGCGACAGTTTGGAACAGATGGTGGATCCAGCAATCAAAAGGACCTTTTCCTCCAACGCTCTCTCTCATTATGCTGATATCATCTCCCTCTGCATTCAGGTATAATAACCATATTAGATTTTAAATATCGAGTAAGTTATAAACTTGAATTTTCTCATGATTGTGCACGGGCCATTTTGGTTCTTCAAGTGAGTAGGGATACTTAGACACTCCAATATTCCAGACAGCCCGACACTCTTCTTTTGTGTCTATTTCTCTCTACCTGTTATATCAAATACCTATTACATCCATAGTAGAAATACATGAAATTATTCATAATTTTATACAATCTACTAACACCTCTCATTATTCTCTATCTCTTTCGTCTTATCACATCATAAATCCTATCATACTTATATTTTTTTTCTCTTTCTTTACTCTAAGTGTTGGATAGCATATTGGATGTCCAACAAAAATTTTCATTACATCTATCACTTTTCTTCTCTTTTTTTTTTCTTTCTTTCTCTAGGTGTGTAGAATAGCACATCATTCATTTCTCAGTTATATGTTCACTCAGACTTTTTTTCTGGGGTGTTGCAATGAAACTGAACGTGTCTCTCGTGCAGCCTGTGAAGGAATTTCGACCTCTAATGTCTGAAATCGTGGAGTCTCTTCTATCATTTTCTCAAAAGCTCGTTTCAAAGAATGGTGCAGCAGATGGCACTGAACTTGATCCACTTGAGAGGTCTTTTTGCACTACCACCTCACGCTTTATCGGTTCACCCGCATTGAGTTATGTATCAGCTGCCTGATGTGTACTCACTCGGTGATACAGAAGCTACACTTAAACAGTGTAAACTGGTTGACATTAACGGGCTAGAAATTTAACTTGATTTCTGCTCGCTTCTTTTGTAGTTCCTCTTCTTATTAGGCACAAAACATGTAATGCATGAATTAGCTGGAATTTCACATGTAAAAAGGATTAGATTGAATTTCACCTCTGGAGAGGACCAAGCTTTTTTGGACCGTTGAAACTGTTTGCTTAATGACATGAATGTTTAATTACCAAGTTACTATTGAGTATTGACACAGCTTGGATTCTTTCACTTAATAATAACACAGTTAATTGATTCCTTAGATGGAGGTGTTGATTGGAGACTCCCACAATTTATTATAGCTTATTCGAATTATCTTATCATATAAATATGACTTAAATATGTTTTTATCCATAATAAATATATGATTTTTGTATTTGTTCTCTAATAATTTTTTTTTAAGTTGAATCTCTAATAAAACAATAACTTACATGGGGAGCAATTCCAAAAGATTTTTCTAGCATTTTAAGGTAACTTATTCAGCTCTTAAAGAATTAGTTCAATGACTGAAATGGATAGCTCATATTTTAGGTTTTTTTTTTCATTTGAAAATTGAGTAATACTTTTTCTGTTGGAAATAAAATTGTAGCATAATTGAAACTTTGATAACAATCACTCCGTTCTTTAGTCTTCAAAATTATATGTATATAAAAATGTGTTGTTTGTCTATGTTTGGTTGAATATTGGAATATGAGAGACTTAATGTGATGTTGTATTGAAAGAAATTTATTTCGGATGATAACTTATTTGTCGTATTGTTTGTGGCTTAATTGATGGTTTTAATATTCAGAAACATTGGGAGTGAAAGAGATTTTCTTCAAGTGATTATGATGTGGTTGTTCCTTCCACACATTGAACATCATTAATGGCTAATCAATTTCTAACTCGAAAGAAAAAATATTGCATTAATTTGTATTCTATATTTAATATCCTTCATTTGTGTTGGAAAATCAGTAATAAGTAATGATGATTTTGTTTTATTTCAACTGTGATGAATAAAACTAATATTTTGCTAACTGTGTGCCATTTCATAACTTCCTAATACTTTAGACCCAAGGAAGAGAATGAAATTAAGAAATCTTTTAGAATCATTACAAAATCCATAACAACTTTAGAATCATTAGTTCTGGTGACCTTAGCTTCAACCCATCTAGAAACATAATTAATAGCAAGCAAGATATATGAAAAAACATGAGAAACAGGAAATGGACCCATAAAATCAATACCCCAAACATAAATCTCACAGAAAATAATGGGCTACTGGGGCATCTCATGCCTATGTGTATCAGTCCTTCCCGCTCTCTGACACTACTCACAAGTAGTGGAAAAATGATGAGCATCGCTAAAAATCATGGGCCAATAGAACCCCCAGTCTAACACTTTTCTAGCGGTCCGCTGAGGACCAAAAAGACCACCGGTAGGTGTGCCATGACAAAACTGAAGAATAGACTGAATCTCATGATCTGACACACACCTGCGGATGACTTGGTCACTACCAAACCTCCACAAGTAAGGATCATCATCCCACACATAATACTTAGCATCACTCTTAAGTTTATCTATTTGAGACCTAGATGCATGAGGTGGGACAACAGATGCAACAATGAAATTCACAATGTCAGCAGACCAAGGTGTAACATGTGATGAATGTAAATGCATCAAATGCTCACCAGGGAAATTATCCCTAATAGCAAAGGATTCAACAGGTCCCCCAATCTTGCTCAAATGATCATAAACCAAGTTTTTTTGCACCACTCCTGTCTTTAATCTCAATATCAAACTCCTGTTGAAGAAGCATCCACTTGATCAATCTGGGTTTAATATTAGACTTCTTCAACAAGTACCTCAAAGTTCAATGGTCAGTAAATATAGTGATATGGGAGCAAAGCAAATAAGATCTGAATTTATCTAAAGCGAAAACAATAGCTAAAAGCTCATTCTCAGTGGTAGTGTAGTTAACTTGGGTTGCATCTAAAGTGTATGAAACATAAGCAATGGCATGAGATAGTCTATCAACTCTCCATGACAAAAAGGTCCAAAAGTTTATGTCCTTTTGAAGAAGCTTGGACAATGGCAGTGTAATCTTGCTGAAATCCTGGATGAATCTCCTATAAAAACTTGCGTGTCCAAGAAAAGAACGCACTTCCCGCACAGAAGTGGGGTCAGGTAGAGAAGTAATAACATCAATCTTGGCCTAATCGACCTGAATACCTCTACTAGAGACCAAATACCCCAAGATTATACCCTCATGTATCATAAAATGACATTTATCAAAGTTAAGAATAAGGTTACTCAATGCATCGGTCAGAACTCTAGAGAGGCTAATCCAAACATGCATCAAAAGAGGAACCATAAAAAGTGAAATCATTCATAAACACCTCCATGCAACTCTATAATAAATCAGAAAAGATGTTTACCATGCACCTTCGGAAGGTGTCAGGAGCGTTGCATAGGCCAAAGGACATCCTGGTGTGGCAAAATGTGTCAAATGGACAGGTGAATGTGGTCTTGTGCTTGTCCTTCGGTGCTATATGAATTTGCATGTAACCTGAAAAACCATCAAGAAAATAGTAATGTGATTTACCTGCCAACCTTTTGAGAACCTGGTCAATGAATGAGAGAGGGAAGTGGTCCTTGCGAGTTGCCTAGTTAAGTTTCCTATAGTCAATGCAAACTCGCCAATTGCTCACAACTATGATGTCTGACTTCTTAGGGACCACTTGGATAGGTGAAACCCAAGTGCTATCTGAAATGGAAAAAATGATCACTACAGCTAGTAGCTTCAATACCTTCATCTTCACCACATCAAGAATGATGAGATTCAATCTCCTTTGTGGCTGCCTTACAGGCCTGAAATCATACTCCAAGAGTATCCGATGCATGCATATGGAAGGATTTATTCCAGTAAGGTTACCAAGTTTCCACCCAATTGCCTTTTATGTCCACCCAATTTCCTTTTTGTGGCCTTTTAAAATGTGCAACAACTTCTTCTCATGCTCAAGTGAAAGGCTATTGGATATGATGATTGGGAGCTTCTAAGCATCATATAAATAGGCATGTTTAAGGTGCTTAGGTAGTGGTTTTAGCTCCAAGGAGGGTGGCTGGATGATGGAAGGCAGGGGAAGGTTGATAGCTGGTGGAAGAGAAATAAGAGAATCAAGACCTACACCTGCAACATAATTAGAGTGAATTGCAGAGGAAATCTCTATACAAATACTACATACAACAATAGAATCATCATAATTATCACAAACACAGTTGAAAGAACCAAGATCAAAATCAGAAAGTAAATTGGTACAAATATCTACACTATCTATTGCAACATCAATGATATCTACAAGGAAAACAAAATGCTTCTCTACAGGATGTCTCAGGGCCTCAAAAATATTAAAATGCACAACATCGTCACCAAACTTCATGAAAAGATTTCCTGCATGCACATCAATTTTTGTCTTGCTTGTGATCAAGAATGGTCTCCCTAAGATCAATGTGGAGTCATGGCTGGAAGACTCATTCTCCATATCCAAATGTAAAAATCTGCTGGAAAAATTAGATTATTAACTCGCACGAGCATATCTTCAATAACTCCAAGTGGAAGCGCAATCTCCAATGTGGGCATGACATTAATTGAGGCTCCAAGGTCAAGCATAGAATCTATAAAAGTGCAATCTCCAATGGTGCAAGGGATAGCGAAAATGCTAGGATCTTTGCACTTCTGTTGCAAGGTGGACGATGGAATGACAACAACAATTTTTCTTTGTATAAGTGCAAACAAATTTCTGTCCATCTTCACTTCCTCATTTCCCTATAGCTTCCTCTTATGGGTTCACAAATCCTTCAAGAAATTTGCATATTTTAGAATCTGTTTGATGGCATCCAAGAGGGGAATGTTGACTTCAACCCTACTGAAAGTCTCAAGAAGATCAGAATCAAACTTCACTTTCTTTGCAGGAATGGATCTAGAAGGAAAAGGTAGATGAATCTATTTTGGTGTAGAATCTATTTTTGCACTATCTCAATTTTGGCACCAACACCTGTTGAATTTTGAAGCTCTTGGCCACTCCTCAAGGTAATAACATTCACATTCTTTGGATTAATAATTGGTTGTGTGAGAATATTGCTAGAACCTTGTTGCTGCAACTGGTTGACAATTGTAGCTAATTGTCCAATTTGAGTCTGCAAGTCTTGGATGGTGGCCTTCGCATCCTGTTGAAACTGAATGTTGCTGATTGTTATTTGCTTTATCAGCTCCTCTAAGGAAGGTCTAGAACTGTTGTTCTACACAGATTGTGCAGGTGTAGGTGCAAACTATTGGAATTGTTGTTATTGTCTGATTGGGGAGCTTGGTATTTGCTGGTGGAGGGTTGATATTGTTGTTGTCTGAATGACTTTTGTTATGTCTGCTGCTACTGTTGTAGACGAGGACCATACCTCGGGTTCGAATGATCTCTCCAACTAAGATTATAAGTATTGGAGTAAGGATTATATTGTTATTGTTGAGGTCTGAATGACTGTCCAGGTTGCATGGTAGAAACATCAGTAGCCTATTATGTTTCTTGGAGTATGGAACATGCATTTGTTGGATGATCAGGTGCACAATAAATACCACACAACCTTAGTTGATTTGCTGTTATCACATTCTGTTGTTGACCAATGGCTTGTTGTCTCACAAGGGATTTTAATTTTGTAAGTTTATTCTCCAACCTTTAGTTATGAGCAACAATAGAAATAGAAACTTCATTTGTAGCAACCTTGGATGTTGCAACTACTCAAGTACCAAATTATGGGTAATTTGCTGCCATGTTGGAAATATTTGTCTTACAACAACAAGAGTTTTGTCTATTAAAGCGCCTCCACTGGCTGCATCAATCATACTCCTGTCCATTAACATCAACCCTTCATAATAATACTGGATCAATATTTGCTAACTGAATTGATGATGACGACAGGTAACATACAACTTGTTGAATCTCTCCTAGTACTCATATCATGTCTCTCTAGGTTGTTGCCTTATACCACAAATTTCTTTCTGGATGGATGTTGTTCTTGATATAGGGAAAAATTTCTCTAAAAATCTTCTATTCATATTTGCCCAAGTGTTGATAGGATCTGATTGAAGGTACAACCAATCCTTAGCTACACCGTCCAGAGAGAATGGCAATGCTTTCATCTTCACATAATCCTCATGAATGTGGTCACATGGTGGAACACACTACATGAAACTCCTTAAGATGCTTGTGTAAATCTTCACCTACAAGACCATGAAACTTTGGCAGCAAATGGATTAGTCCAGACTTAAGCTCGTAACTAACCTCTGTCTCAGGATATTGAATACACCAAGGTTGATACATAACATCAGGTGTAGCCAATTCCTTGAGAGTTCGATTGTTATTAGCCATTGTATCAACACTAATTTCAGACTCAGAAGCACTAAAACCAGGTTAAGAAATAGAATCAATAATGAATTTAGTATTCACTATACTACTATCCAGAACTACACTATCATGTAAAACTACACTCCTATTATTTATGCTCAACATATGAAATGTCTTATCTACCTCATGATCATATGGATTCAAGTCACCTAATTTGGACCTAGTCATACACAACTCAGCTCTAGTGACAGGAATGACTGAAATAACAAACAACTACTCTATCAGGATACTATTCACAATATTTGCTGAAATGATACAAAAAAGGGAAAACTACCCAAAACGATTTTTAAAAAATTCAAAAATTCCATAGTAAATGTCTAAAAATCATTTTTGATTTTTTGGTAATTTGGTTTCGACTTCACTCCACTTATAAATAGCAGGGGAAATTTCAACAAACAGTGTGCAGACAATAAACGTAAATTTGTAGAAACACAAACAAAAATGAAGAAAATGCATAAACTAATAGAGTTTATGAAATAGGTTGTGAAAAAAATTCAAGAGCATCAATCCAATTCACCAAACCAAGAAATTCAAATTATCACAATTCTACAGATAATGATCATATTGTGAAAGTTCAGTCAATGTCATTAGAGGTAGTTCAATCGAATTAATCCCTAAATTCATTGAAATCACAAATCATATTGAAATATCATTCAAGAAATCTCTGATTAAATTCGAAATTATGAAATGAATCCATAACCTAATTAGTTTTCAATCCTAAGCATGTTCATAATCATAAAAATCAAAAATAGGATTGAAGAAGAAGATGAACATTCACACAAAATTTGAAATACCAAAGCAGAACTCAAATTCCTCCTTGCTTGGACTAGATCCTTGGATTGATTGATTATTTAGCCTTCCATGATCATCATCAGTGGAAGAACAACAAAATTTGTGCAAGAAAGGAGAAGAACAAAGTTGAAAGTAGGAAGAAAAATGAAGAAGAGTTGAGAGAAAAAGAGAGAGAAGAATTTGATCCTAAAACTTGCACAAGAAACTTCTCAAATCTGTTTTGTACAAAATGAAAGTAACTAACCAACTAACTAACTACACTAATATATATTGTGGTTGAACATAAGGAATGGATGGGCCTTGATTAGGTCTATCTAATCTATCTAATTTTTGCAGCCCAAAGTTCAAGCGCAGAGGTTCTGACTTCCAATCCTAAAATGACCTTCAAAACAGCAGAATTGACCCAAGTTTATTTCTGAAAAAATTGTAGTTATTTTCCTTAGCTATCCTAGGACTACTCATATTCTTTATTTGGTGATTTGTAGCGTCCTATAGTTCCCGCACAAGGAAGATAGGTTAAGTAAGCACAAAATTTGAAAATAAGCAACAATTATCAATTAAGCACAATTATTTGCCTAATACCAAAACTGAGTTAAGGTGAGAAAATAAGATTCCGAGAAAGGTCAAATAAGCTAAGAAGAATAGAAAAATATTAAACTAAATATGCTCAATTAGACTTGTAAAACAAAGGACTCTTACGTTCAAGTAAATACGTGAGTGAGTTGAGAATGAATTAGAAGGGTAACATAGAACTTGGTATTTGTAGCATGAGATAGGAGCTTTGGATCCTTGATTGTAGGAGCTGTTATAGTGGTGTAAAAACTTTTGTAGATAATTTCTAGCTTGCAGATAATAGCTAGTAGATAAATCATGGTGTAATAGCTTGAATTCGTAAGCATATGTTTAAGCTTAGATTAAGCATGAATCTAAGTTTTTGGGTTAAGGAATATGATCATGCTTTATAATCCTTTGAAAGATGCTTAAAAATGCAAGTTTTAGGGTTTTCTGGCCTGCGGCGGGACCCACGTGGAGTGCGGCGCGACCCGCGCCGTATAAATATACCAATGCTGTCTGCCATCCCAAGTGGGTAGCGTGGATGTCCAATATGTATAAATATACCAATGCTGTCTGCCATCCCAAGTGGGTAGCGTGGATGTCCAAGTGGGTAGCGTGGGAAGTGGCCTAGAAATGGCATTTTCTGTCTGCCATCCCAAGTGGGTAGCGTGAAGTGCGGCGCGAGTAGCGTGGGAAGTGGCTTAGAAATGGCATTTTCTGTCTGCCATCCCAAGTGGGTAGCGTGAAATGCGGCGCGACTCGCGTGGGAACGTCGGCAGAAACGGAATTTAAAGGCCAAAACACGAGAAATGGAGGAAAATTCCATTTCTTCTTCCTCCCCTTAGCCCAACCTCCATTGTTGAAGTCCTTAAGCTTCTTAGGACTTGATTTCTCAGCCTAAACACTTCCCCGTGACCTTAAACCTTGTTTAAACCGATTGAAACGCTAAAATCC
>PYAF01005524.1:82503-93549 GCA_007407185.1 Glycine tomentella
CAGACAAACATGTAAGAGCTTATTTATTAATGAGAGTTCTTTTTATAAGAAATTTGTATTTTCTTTCTTACGATCACCACCAAAAGAAAAAGGAAAAAAAAGTGAGATCAAGTAAATAATATATTTAGAAAAGATAAAAATGTAATGTTATAAATTATTTACATTAATTAACGATATAACTCTTTTTTAATTGGAAAAAGTTTTATAAACACAAAACTCTATTTAATATCTAGAGAGAGAAAAAGTATATATATATATATATATATATATGACAAGTAATATAATATGATATAATAAAAAAATAGATGTTAATAAAATATTTGGTATATTGAGATATCTATGTGATAATATAAAGACTCTTATTTTTTTCCCATTGAACCTGATTGTTGGCAATATAAAGACTGTCTCCACGTTTTTGTTTCTCAATCGCTATTGACAAATTAGGCTTGGCAATTGGCATCCTTCATAGAAAAACATTAATAAAAACGGGTTCCCAGAATGGCATTGGATTCTGAAATGAACGGTACAATTGGATAATTAAACAAAGCTCAGTTGCATGCATGAAACACATTTCCATACACACACACGCATATATATATATATATATATATATATATATTTTTATTTTAACACATTTAGTTTTTAACTAAACTTTACAACATTGTATGATGATTCTCTTAAAAAAAAAGTATGTGATTCACGAGACTAACTTTATCTATAAAAAAAAGTAAATCTTTTATTGTTGGTGTTGTTAATTGTTTTTTATTAATGTATCCTACCTTAATTTAAATAAAAATATTATACTTAATTCATAATATGCATTTTAATTGTTTATAATACTTTTTTAATATAAAATTAGTGTAGACTCATCAACAAATAAGAGCATCCCAACTATGTTCACTACAAAATAAAAAGTTGTATTTCCGATGGAAAATTTCCCACGGTTAAAATTTTATCAAAAATGTTCTATTTGGCACGTGAAGGAGAACAAGAAGCATACTAAAAGTCATTTTTGTCAGCACGTGAATTTTTAGGAAAAGAAAATAAAAGCAGACTCTTTGTCTTCTCACCCTTTGTATTCTCTCTCTCTCACACAAAGAAAAGAAGCTTTATTTTGAACCTAAGTGAGAAACTTCTGGAATGACGGTGGGAAGCTGAACCTCGCCGCTGCAGGGGTCACTGGAGCTGGAGTGAACCAAGGGATGTTTCGGTTTGAATGCCTTATACGACTCCGTTAACGGCGGAGGTGATGTCTGGATCAACGAGAACCATTTCCGCATCGTTCGCTAGCTCCGAGAAGGTGGCTTCGCCTACGTCTACCTTGTCAAGGAGGCTCCTAATGCTTTTGTCGTCGCTGGTGGCCACGCCAAGAAGCTCAAAGGCTTCTCTCATCTCTCCGGTCAGCTTCCTTGCTTAACCTATTTCAATTTCCCTCATTCTTTTTTTCTTTTTTTCCGAAATTGACCTTGTTAGACTGTGTCGTAGCCTGATCTGTTTTTTCTCTCGATCTGTGATGGCATTTCCTTGGCCAAATGTTAGAATCGCCTCTCCGTGGATATTTCATTTTCTGATCTGTCAGACCAGGCACCCCATGTACCGAGGAGTGCATCGCAAGAACAAGAACAAGTGGGTCTGCGAGATGTGAGTTCCCAATAACAACTTGCGAATTTGGCTCGGGACATACCCAACCCCCGAAATGGCCCCACGTGCGCATGATGTTGCCGCCCTCGCGCTCAGGGGACATATCCAACCCCGAAATCCCTTTTGATGTGTGTTTCACTTCACCGTGTTTACTGGCGCTCTTAGACCTGTTTCTGAAGCAGTGCCCACGAGGTTAGATTACAACATTTCCCTGCCAAAATGCGTTCCAGTTCTAAAATTTGATCAGCTAGGCTTACATGAATTGTTGAATTGTGTTCTGCTTCTTGGTGCTTGCATGTATATGTTGATTTATCTTGTCTCTGCATATGTTTTTAACTGTTTTTTCATATTTACATACTTGAGAATGCTCTGCAAATGTCACTTTTTCTTATTATTTAGATTAGATATGTCTCTTTTGAAATTCAATAAAAAAATGAAGGGATTAGAAATTTGGGAAAAAAAAAGAGAATTGGATAACACCATGTACAAATATATTGAAATATTTATCTTTAGTGGAAAGCAAACATGATTGCGTTTGTTAAAAGAGTTTGTATTTTTCAATTTTGCTCGCAGGAAGTTTTTAGAATAAGAGCAGAACACCCTGTTGATAATCAGGCCATATATAATGATCGAGTGAAAGGACAATTAAAATTTGGTGTTGGATTCCTGAAGAGGGTCAGTTGATCTTCTGACTTTGGCTATCTGAATTTTACTTTGCTCCAGTCCTTTTGTCCTCAAGAGTAAAGTTTGACCTAGTGATATTTAATTTGATTTTTTTACACTGTTAGAAGATTAAAATAAAATATTTATTGTTGATGTAGTTATTGTCACTCTCCATAGTATTGATTCAGTTGCATCACACATTTCTTTATAATAACAAGATATATAAATTTCTCAGTGACTAAAGAATAGCTGTAATTATCTTTTATTCCAGCTGAGCAATGAAGTCAGTAAGCTGGATGATAAACTTAGACTTACTGAGGATCATCTCAAATATAAGGTACACCAAAGTGGTGCTAATAGTTAACTTGACGAGACAGATTGAAATCTGCCAGGCATACTTTTTATGTTTCCATTTACACATTTAGTTTCTATAATTAACTTTAAGCACTGAAGCCAATTTATAACTTCCATGAATAGGAGGAGAACAAAATCTTAGAGAAAAACAGATGGGCTAGAATATATATATATATATATATATATATATATATATGTACTCATTGGGGTAAGGAAGTATAGAGCTACTTTTCAGGCCAACATTTGGGGAAAAGTGGTAATCTTTGTTTGTCTTGAAATGTAGAAAAAGTGGTAATGTCATGTTTCTTGCAGGCAGGCTGTAGGTTTTTTCCTTTTCCTCGTCATTATTACACTTTTAGTTTGGGATATATACTAGTGTGTTGCTTTCATGAGATTTCAACATTTAGCTTTTTGATTCTTATTCTGAAATCTAAAAATAAGTTATTCATGTATGCTGCTGTTCCTTGATTTCAAGTGGAAAGTTAACCGGGAAAAGCTCTTAGTCAATGGCTTTTCTTGTGTGTTTCATTACTTTTGTTAGTTTTTTTTTCTAGCTCACCAATGTATCAACTTAATGATATAGCTTGGGGCGTATAGTGACACTGCCCTTAAAGACATATAAAATAATATAAAATAATTAAAAAGGAACTAATGTTATTTTTGCATTGATGACCTTGGAAGTTTATTTTTTATTTGTTATAATAATTCTCAACTTAATTAATATTATTATATCTCATGTAATATTATACTGTCATGTAACATCTATATGTAATAAGCTATTATATTATATAATTTGTATTAGAGAATGCTTTCTTGGTAAAATATTAGAAAGATTTGGTAGATAACTTGTAAAAAGACATATATTACTCTAGTGATTTAAAATTTGAAATAAATAGTAAGGTTTTTTTAAAATTGTTAAAATTACATTTCAATATTTTTAACTGTTATGTTATCACTTAATTAATTGTTGATTAAAAAAAACAAAATTTTAATATATCAAGGATTTAACATAATTTATTTTATTACAAATTGAAACTCATAATATACATCACTTGGAGGAGTTTTTTTAACTATGAATATACATTTATATTTATGAGATTGAAACTGTTAAAGTGTGATATTATAACCAAGAGAAATTAGAGGTATCTCTAGCATTGCTTTGTGTTTTTCCACAAACTTAATTTGTTATGTTGCAATCACAAGTCTTGACATCCATCACAAATTTTGCTCTGGTGGCAACCTCCCACGTTTGACAAATATGCAATCATGATAAAATTATGCTTAAAACCCAAATAGATTTCATTGGAAGATTGTCTTAGCTGTGGTGGAAAGTTGACAGTCACAACACACAATGCATTCAGTTCATATTATTTGAAATTTAAACTATGTAAGATATTTATTTTATTTTATTTTGTTTGTTGCCTGGCAGGACTATGGAGACTCAGTTGAAGTTGATGGATTTGACATAGACTACGGTGCGAGTATGATTTTGTGAGAATAAGTTATAAAGGATTGTTAACAATAAATTACTTGTCAACTAAAGAATATCCTAGAACTTTTATGTATTTTAGAAGGCAAACGTGAAGTTGCCATGTTTTTTTAACTGATTATTTTGAATAATCACATTGTTAACTTGATAATCATCTTTGTTTAAATGAAACCCTGTAATTATTTGGTATTTCAATATAAATAACTTCTTTATTTTAAGGTTTTAATTAATTTCTTTGTATTAATTTTAATTAAGTACATGCCAGCAATGGGAATGGGGGTTGGAATGGGTATGGGTATGGAAATGGGAATGAACAAACCTGTAATGTTGTTTCCCAATATGTTACCTGGTTCAGCTTTGCCAACAACAACTGCAGCGGCTCGGTCTCCATCATGGATTCAGTGTCCTCTGCTTGTTCTCCTTGTAAGTTCTCTCTCTCGCTCTACATAAGTTTCTTCTGTTCTCGACTGTGAGAGGTGCTTGCCTTTGATATGCACTCATTTTCGCGTGTTTGCTTGCTCTAGATCTAATTAGCTTTGATTCGAGTTCTGGTTCCTTCTTGTTATGGAAGCACTCTAACAAGAGGAATCCACAAACTTTGAGTTAAAATTCATGTTGCATACCTATCTCATATTTATAGTGACACAAACTATATAAGTAATAAAACCTTTAAGGCAAAAACATGTAGTAACTAGATTTCAGGAATGACCCAAAGGGATGTCAAGGTAGACCCTTAAGATGGAGAGTATGATGCCAATTGGCAGCCATACGAAGGTCAAGAGGGTAGCTAGAGGAGTTGGCCTTTGAGCAAATCTACCCTCATTAAAAATAATTGGACTTACAATATTATTGCCTATAGCCTATAGGGGAAAAGAAAGAACACAGTACCTGCAGTATGCCAGTATCTATGGCATGTTCTTTAAAGAGAAGAAAAGTTGTTGGAAGATTCATAAGCTCCCACGACACCACTATTGGGACATGTACTAGTCTCTGGGTCACTAATTTATTGCTAGAACATATCCGTTTAGTCTATTTCATACTGGTTTATAGAGCAGGTAAATCTAGAATACTTGAGGCATTATATTGTTATTGAAGCTGTCTACCAGGTAAATCTTGTATACATTATTGTTTTTAAATGAGTTTCTATTTTTATCCCTTGTACTTAAGGGGAGGCTGTTTGAATTGAGAAAACATTAATGTTTTCGTTTTGATTTATGTTCTGTTTGTTTAGGGAATTTAGTGAATATAAAACAAGAAAAAACTTTCATTTTTTCCTTTTACACTTTTGAAAACTAGAAGCAATGATAATAATGTTGTATTTTGTAATTAAAAGTGAAAACAAAAATTATTAAAACATATCAAACAGTCCCTAAGGTTCATACTGATATTTTCACCATGCATGGGCCTGTTTGCTTTTAACTCGGTCGTAGAGATGGTGATCCATGTTGATGTTGGTGTTGTCTCTCCTTTAAAAGACTGAATACACTGTAATTTGAAGACCCTTAATTTGTATAGATTGTGGATATTCCTTTTGCCGGAGCTTATTTCAGGACCAGTTAAAGACCCTTAATCCAAAGGTTAGAATTTCCAACTAATAGAAAAAAATGTATTATCAATGAAAAAATCTTAAGTGATTTTTATATTTAGAAAAATGTTGATGAAGTGAGTTTATGATTAAGTCATGATATTTAAAAGAATTAGTCCTTTGTTTTAGGGATAAAGTATATTTTAATGTTAAGACATGTAACGCTTACATATAAGGAATAATTTCTCTTGCTGGTTGATACTAATTTGTATTAAAATTAATTTAATTACAATTAAAATGATAACTTGTGTTATCATTAATTTTAATTTAAATAAAAAGGTAATTTATATCACAATTAATTATATTACTATTGAAAAAAGTAATGTCACCCTTACATAATTTGTATCATAATTATTGGATTGAATAATTAAGGTAATTTTGGTTTTATTATGCTCATTTTGGTATTTCTATTATTCTAAACTATGGTGCCAAGAGGATTATGCTAATATATCTTCTGGAAATTGGTTTGTGTAATTTTCTACACACACTGCCAAATTATATACTGCGGAAAGCGTTACCATATGTTTTGGTTGGTTCATCTTTCTTTTTTCTTTTCATTATTTTTTATACTTGGTTTCTGGTTAGTTCATTTATATTTGGAAAAGCTTACTTTGGGCCATATGATCATTGCTATGTTATGTACAAATATTAATTAATGCACTTGCAAATTGTTGTATACCATGTGTTACTCAGTTGGGTTGTTCTCTTGACTTTTAGGTTGAAAAGCTGGGAAAGGATTCACTAATTAACTGTGCCAAGATCAGTATGTCCTCAAAGTTGATAGCTGGTGATAGTGACTTCTTTGCCATTTTGGTATGTTTGTAATTGCATTGGCTTTAGAGGAAAGGTGTTCAAATATTTCTTGATTTCATTAGTTTCTACTCTGTGTTGAATGTGTAAAATTGTTTATTGTTGACCATATTTTAATTGAATGTGTAAAAAGGTTGGTAGTAGTATTCCTCTGAGGTGAAGTTAAAATTGATTTTTGGTTCTGATATCATGAATACATGAAGAGTGACTATAGCAATCTGGATTCGCAGCAACATTATTTCCTTTTAGTATGGACTTATTAGACATTGTGCTTTTGTGAGTTGTTTAATTTGAATTTTATGCTTAGTATGGACTTATAAGATTTTGTGCTTTTATAAGTTGTTTTCTTTGAATTAGTTAAGTTGTTTGAGATTAATGAATTTTAATATTTCATCAATTGAATGCATGTTTTAGATGTGAACATTGTAGCAAATATTTACTTATATATTGATGAATAACAAACAAGTTAAAAAAATTTATAAATATTTAAAAATGATTTTTTAATAAAGAAAACAATTTCCGACGGATTTTTCCATCGATAATGTCCCACAGGTTGTTTCTGACGAATTTGTTCCGTCGCAAAATTTTCCACAATTCTCATAAGCCACGAACTTTCCGATGGATTTTTTCGTCGCAACATTTTCCATGATGCTTTCCGACCGATATTTCCGTCGGACGTAAAAATCCATCGAATACCTTTCCTACGCCCATTTTAGCGACCGATTTTACTCCGTCAGAAATATGGTTTTTTTGAATAAATCACCAACATGGAGATTGAGTTCTTGTAAAAGATCTCTCAAGATCCGCAAATTATTCCAAAAGAATAAATTTTTCCTCTATTTCTCTCTCCCTAAGATCTCAAAATGAGATCTATCATTAAAAACAAAATTAGCTAGAGAGATCTCGAAGATCTTCAATCCTATGTGGTACTATAGGGTCCAACAAAAAATAATCTAAGATCTCAATTTAAGATCTACCACTAAAGATGTTCTAAGAAGCATCCCATCGAAGCACCAATGGAATATCTTAAGATGCCCCCACTGCCTGCAATGCCTAGAGCTTCTCTTTCGACCTTATCTGTGTTATACTTAAGGAAGCTGGGAAGAGGAGACAACCAATCTACTCTCTTGATGGAGACCGACTTGGGAGGGTGAATGGGGATGGAGAACATCTTTAGGAGAGAAAATTCATCCATGCAATTATTAAGAGTACCCTTTGTGCATGAGCCCACTAATGAAGTGTTCACCAACACCATCAAAGTTACAGCCACAAAAGTTTCTATTATTGCAGAACAACAACTGATTTTCGCAATGCCATAAGGCTTAGAAAGAATGATGTCGATATGCATAATGGATTGAAGCCAACTTCACATCCTGCGAGCAAAATCACAGTTAAAAAAAATGTGAGGTGTAGTTTCCCCGTGTGCTCTACAAAGAGAACAAACAAAAGTGACCTTGCAGCCACTCTTTTTCAGATTATCATCTGAGGGTATTCTGTTAAGAAGAATTCTCCCCACAAGGAAGGATCTTGCAGGGGGTATCACTTTAGACCAGATCAACTTGCACCAAAGACACATTGGACTAAAGCACTGAATGAAGTTGACAACATTGTTGGATTGGGCTTACTCCTCCAATGCTGGCCCAGGCCCATTGAGGGTTCTAAAACCCTAAACCTAATTGATAAGTGCCACATTTCAGTAGAAAATAGGATTCAAACACGACACTTATCCGTTATTTTAACAGACTTAATCACAAGTAAAACCTAGAAACCTAGATAATTTATGATTTTGTGAAGGTAAGTTATGCTTTTGTGTTTTGAAAAGCTTTCGTCCAATTAATTGATTTGATTTTGCTAGGTTTTGAAGTTACGGAAGAAGTGAGCTTGCGAAAGAAGGAGCCTGGAGTGAACTAAGAAAAGAAAAAGGTCTCAAACAGCAAACTAGGCCCATGAAGCACCAAGGCCCAAAGATTTCTTCACCGGTAAGCATTAAGCTCGCCCAGGCGCCTGGTTATAGTGTGTTTTGGTCGCCTGGGCGAGTTCAAGTTCCAAGAAATCAGCTTTAGCTCGCCCAGGCGCCTGATTTATGAGTAAAATGGTCGCCTGGGCGCCCAAGCAGGCAGGAGGCCAAATGCTATAAATACCAGACGAATTTTGGGCAGCCACTACACTTCTTTCACTCCTTTCTCTCCCAAAAGCACCAGCTTCTTCATATTTCTTGTTTTCTTAAGTTTAAGTGAGTGTAGAACTTAGGGAAGTGAGGTTGAGCGAAATTTGTAAGGAGATTCTGCCGAAGAGAGGATCAAATGACGAGCTTAGTCGGTGATTCTTTTGAGGAGGTTCTGCCCATGTTCGCCTAAGCTTCTCTAAGGATTGGACGTACTCTTCTTATCCCTATGCTCTTTTAATTATTTATGCATTGTTCTATTTCTTGTTGGTGATTTTATTTTACGCTTAACGCTTGATTCTAATTAACCGTTAGTTTCACGAACTTAACCCTAAAGGCGACTGGAAAGTAAATTTAGGGTATGAACTGAATTTAATCACTCGTTATGTTACGTTACTAGGAATAAAGCTTAATGTTGCGATCGTATTAAACACGTGATTAAGATCTTAATGCTTGGGTATTTTAATTTAATATGCGAGGGATCGATATTTAGTAAAAATACCCATAGGACCGTAATTGCGAGGAATCGAATTAGGGTTGCTTAGACGTGTGCGGCAATAAGAATAGAACATGCGTAAGTAAAATCAATTATAAAGGGTTGCAAGAGGAAATCCAATCCTACTCTCACCTGATTTGTATCTGTTTATTTACTTCCCGCAATCGTTCTTTGTTTCTTGTTATTTTTATTTACACAAAAACAACAAATGAACTTTCACTCGTCACCATTTGTACATAACTACTAAACTGTTAAATTTAAAATCAACCGACGTAAACCCAAATCCCTGTGGAGATGAACTTTTATAAATTCGAAACTTACAGCGATAACAATGGTACGCTTGCCGTGTACCTAACAAGTTTCTGGCGCCGTTGCCGGGGACTTGGCTTGTTTACTTAAGTTGCTTTTAAATTTCAATTTAGTATTTTCTTGTTCTTTATTTTCTGTTTTTGTATATATTTCTTTGTATATGTCTTTGTTATTTTAAAACCTCTGTGCTTAACAAAAATCTTGTAGTTTCTTTTCTTTACCTTTATGCGAGATAAGTCTACAGATAAATCTCATTTTGATCCGGAAATCTCCAAAACCGAAAGGAAACTCCGAAAGAAAAAGAAACAAGAAACTGACAAGCACATTGAGGGAACTTCTTCTATTGATCCTTCCTCACCACAGATAAAAGACAATATGGCTAATCAAGGGGGAGAAGAAGATAGACAACCACCAAGGAAGACACTTGGAGACTATGCCTACCAACAAGGGCCCAAGCATTATAATAGCATAGTTTTCCCCCCGTTTCACAACAAAGTTGTAGAATTGAAGCCTGCACTACTTAGCCTCATTGGCTCGCATCCTTTCGCCGGACTAGACCATGAAGACCCATATACGCATCTATCTACTTTCATGGAGCTGTGTAGCATGATGGGAGCACCGGACGAGGATGCGGAAGCTGTCTATCTTAGAGCTTTTCCTTTCTCTTTAACAGGTAAAGCAAAGACTTGGCTTCAATCACAACCCAGCAAGAGTCTAAGCACGTGGGAAGACTTGGTGGAGAAATTCATCGTTAGATTCTTTCCGCCTTCAAGATTCATCAGTGCAAAGTCTGCCATTGCCACTTTCGCTCAAGGAGTAGATGAACCTCTCTGTGAGACTTGGGAAAGATTTAAATCACTATTGAGGAGATCCCCGAACCACAATTTTGATGACGTCGCTCAATTGCATATCTTCTACAGTGGTCTGAGGCCTCAAACCAAGATGACCTTAGATGCTTCAGCTGGGGGAACCATGATGTCAAAGAGTCCCGAGGAAGCAATCGTAATCATTGACTCAATAGCTGCAAGTGACTATCAGTCTCACCATGATAGGTCACCCATTCAAAGGAAAGGCATACTAGAGCTTGATACTCAAAGTGCTATCTTGGCTCAAAACAAGCTCTTGACCCAGCAACTAGAGGCCTTAACAAAGCAAATAGGCCAAATTCCTCAACTTCAGCAAGGAAGCTCACAGAAATCTCATTCAGCCCATCACGTTCAAAATCTGAGATGTGATTTCTGTGGAGGGGACCATCAAAATGGCCATTGCACGGTACCCGGTGATTTTCCACGAGAAGAAGAAGCGCACTACATGCAAAATCAATCAAGACCTCAAAATTATCAAGGAAATTACCAAGGATATCGCGGTGGTCCAGGTTCTAATCAACCTTATAATTGGAGGCAAAATAATAATGCTTATGTACCCACTAACCCTCCTTTTGCAGGTCCTCCTAACAACTCCTTTGCTAGTTCTTCTAATTCTTTTTCAGGTCCTTCAAATAGAAATTCACCTCAGCAAGCTCAGTCCGATAGATT
>PYAF01005524.1:98809-147090 GCA_007407185.1 Glycine tomentella
GCTATAATGACATTTCAAAGCTTTTTGTGGTCATGATTAATTATGCACACTTTAAAGACAGCCACCAAACAACATTTCTTAATTGCTTTTTACACACTAGACATATATGAATTGAGTAATCATAAGCCAAGATATTGATGGCTGCCACTTATCTTTAATGCTACTATTGTTTGTGAGTAATTATTTCAGATGGCCCCAAAGAAACTCCAACATAAAAGAGCAAGGAATGAAGGACCTAGTGTACCTCTACCAAAAGACATCATCTATGATGAGCAACGCTTCCGAAGCAAAGACCATCAACTCCGATTTGAAGCCATCCAACATTGGTCTTTCTTAAAAGAGCGGCGAGTTCAACTATTTAATGATGAATATGCTGATTTTGCATATGAACTTAGTCGAAGAAGATGGAGGCCCCTAGCTACTCCTTTACAAAAATTTGATCCTGAGATAGTTTTGGAGTTTTATGCAAATGCTTGGCCAATGGAGGGAACCCCTGTGGACAAAAGATCTTTTGTTAGAGGACAGTGGATTCCCTATGACGCCGATGCTATCAACCAATTTTTAGGGAATCCACTTGTCCTACCAGAGGGCCACTTGTGTGAGTACATGGAGATGAGGAATGATTTTGATGAAGTCACCATGCAGCAACTTCTTTGCATTCCAGGTATTGATTTTGCTCGCGGTATCACAGGTAATAGGGTAAGGCTAATTAGAAATAACATGACCACTATTACTCAGATATGGATGACCTTTGTGCTAAGCAACATCTTACCCAGTGACCACAACTCCGATCTACCCATGAGTAAGTGTCAACTGGTTTTTAGTATATTAACCCAGCTTAGCATAGATGTGGCTCAAATTATTTCAGACGCCATTCATCAATTTGTTATCTTAGAGCCAACCAGGCATCCCCTAAACCCCGAGCGAGCAAACAGAGCCCTTGGATTCCCAGCTCTCATCACTGGATTATGTCAGTTATATGGAATCCAAGTCCACCCCTCTAGGACTATCCGCCCTCCTATTAACCGTGCTTTCATTGAAAAATATTGTTTAGCTAGACAGGTAGAGCAGCAGCCTGAGCCCGCTACTTTGGAGTCTATTTCTGCCTACATGCAGAGAATGGAGCTTCAGATGAACACTTACATGCAACACATAGTGGACCAGCAAGCTGCTAACTTCAGAGGGCAGATGCAGCTTAATGAGAGTTTCTACCACTACACACAGCATCAGCATCGGCAAGATCCAAGTCCATTCCCATGGCCTACTCCCGAGCAGTTTAGCACACATGTAGCATGGCCTAGGGACAGGCCAACTTTTCTGAAGGAGGTGGGAGCTCAACAGGATCCTGTAGCTAAAGACCCTGCAGCATCAGAAGGAGAGGCGGCAGATGATTTGGAGCGAGACATGGCAGCCTATTTGACAGATCTTCAAAATTTGTGACACTCTTTTTAATCATTTTATCGCTTTCTTTATGGTTTTGACATATTTTGCATACTTTGGTTTATGCACTTGCACCTTCCTGGGTATTGTTTACATTTGACTAGTATTTATACGTTTCTGTAATTATGTTACTTTTATTAATTATCTGTTGACATATAGCTTATACTTATGTAGGAGCGGTGCACAGTTAGGTAATATTTTTTGGGAATGTGCACAAAGAAAACACTTTTTGAAAATTTCACAATTTTTTGCGTAAAACTTAGGTTTTGTATATAAAATAGTAACTTAGGACAAAAATTTAGGTTTTGTAAATAAAATAGTAACTTAGGACAAAATTTTTTGAGATAAAATAGAAGAATCTTTCTTGACATATGGTGTTTTGAAAAGAATCAACTGAAAATTATTTTGAAACTCCTTTTAAAAGATCAGAACCACAAAGATAAAGTTTTTTGTAGGAAACCTTGAGAAATGAAAAAAAAAATAAATGGTTTTTTTAGAAAAATCAAAGTTAAGGTAAAAAGTCTTTTTGCATGGAAATTGATAAATAACTTCAGTAGGAAACAAATGATTTGGTTGAAAAACAGGAAAACAGACCTTGAGCCCAAGTGAGTGTGTGCATCTAAACAGACATTATACACAGAGAGATCTCACTGATATAATCTATAGTAATTTTTGCATGAATTTCTAGTTGTTATAAGCATATGATTCATGGATATGATTTAGGTCATCTTTCTTTTTGAAATACATTATTAGCCACTGGCCAAAAAGCTATCCCAACATACTTAAATGATTTATCCTTTGAAAACCCTTTTGAGCCCAAACAGTGATATTTTATTCAAACCCCAGCCTAGGATAGGAATTCCATACCCTACCTAAGGTTAGGAGAGCAAAAAGGGAGTAAGTCACTATGGGAGAATTTTTTGTGGATAGTTATGAAAATGGGAAAAGAATTTTAGCAAGTGGTTATATGTTATTTATGTGAAAAAGAAAAAGAAAAGAAAGAAAGAAATAAAAGAAAAATAAAAATGAAAAATAAAAATGAAAGGAAAAGAAAAGTTGGGTGAAAAAGAAAAAGAAAAATGAGAAAGATGTCTTGGAAAAAGAGAAAAGGAATAGGAAGTAAAAGGTTTAAATGTCTATGTTTCTAGCTTGCTCTCCTAGTCCTAATGGTCTTTTGAATATCTAGAAAAACCAAGATTTCTTTCTAGCCTAGCCTAGCCATAAAAGACCTAATGATCCATGATGAATATGTGTTATGATTTGATGGGAAATGAACTGCAAATT
The DNA here is from genome assembly GCA_007407185.1 of Glycine tomentella. NCBI lineage: Eukaryota > Viridiplantae > Streptophyta > Magnoliopsida > Fabales > Fabaceae > Glycine > Glycine tomentella. Next base: position 101,534 of record PYAF01005524.1, read on the forward strand.
TTATCTAAGATATATCAGTGATGGATGTGAGAGTAAACACTTACCTTTGGGAGAATTAAACACTTTTTGAGAGGTTTTCCTTTGTTTGATATCAGTCACATGTTTCCTCTGGGGTCTTTTTGAAATGAAGTGTAAATTTGACTCTAACCTCATTTTGATTTCATGAAAATCCATCAAATTGTTTTCTCAAAGTATCAAAGGTTAACTGCTTTTTGAAAATCTGTTCTGGTCAAACTCAAGTTTATTCTTGTCAAAGCATAATATTCTTACCTTTGCTTGAGGACAAGCAAGATCCTAGGTTGGGGGGAGTTGATAAGTGCCACATTTCAGTAGAAAATAGGATTCAAACACGACACTTATCCGTTATTTTAACAGACTTAATCACAAGTAAAACCTAGAAACCTAGATAATTTATGATTTTGTGAAGGTAAGTTATGCTTTTGTGTTTTGAAAAGCTTTCGTCCAATTAATTGATTCGATTTTGCTAGGTTTTGAAGTTACGAAAGAAGTGAGCTTGCAAAAGAAGGAGCCTGGAGTGAACTAAGAAAAGAAAAAGGTCTCAAACAGCAAACCAGGCCCATGAAGCACCAAGGCCCAAAGATTTCTTCACCAGTAAGCATTAAGCTCGCCCATGCGCCTGGTTATAGTGTGTTTTGGTTGCCTGGGCGAGTTTAAGTTCCAAGAAATCAGCTTTAGCTCGCCCAGGCGCTTGGTTTATGAGTAAAATGATCTCCTGAGCGCCCAAGCAGGCAGGAGGCCAAATGCTATAAATACCAGACGAATTTTGGGCAGCCATTACACTTCTTTCACTCCTTTCTCTCCCAAAAGCACCAACTTCTTCATATTTCTTGTTTTCTTAAGTTTAAGTGAGTGTAGAACTTAGGGAAGTGAGGTTGAGCGAAATTTGTAAGGAGATTCTGCCGAAGAAAGGATCAAATGACGAGCTTAGTTGGTGATTCTCTTGAGGAGGTTCTGCCCATGTTCGCCTAAGCTTCTCTAAGGATTGGACATACTCTTCTTATCCCTATGCTCTTTTAATTATTTATGCATTGTTCTATTTCTTGTTGGTGATTTTATTTTACGCTTAACGCTTGATTCTAATTAACCGTTAGTTTCACGAACTTAACTCTAAAGGCGACTGGAAAGTAAATTTAGGGTTTGAACTGAATTTAATCACTCGTTATGTTACGTTACTAGGAATAGAGCTTAATGTTGCAATCGTATTAAACACGTGATTAAGATCTTAATGCTTGGGTATTTTAATTTAATATGCGAGGGATCGATATTTAGTAAAAATATCCATAGGACCGTAATTGCGAGGAATCGAATTAGGGTTGCTTAGACGTGTACGGCAATAAGAATAGAACATGCGTAAGTAAAGTCAATTATAAAGGGATAAGCAAGAGGAAATCCAATCCTACTCTCACCTGATTTGTATCTGTTTATTTACTTCCCGCAATCGTTCTTTGTTTCTTGTTATTTTTATTTACGCAAAAACAACAAATGAACTTTCGCTCGTCACCATTTGTACATAACTACTAAACTGTTAAATTTAAAATCAACCAACGTAAACCCAAATCCCTGTGAAGACGAACTTTTATAAATTTGAAACTTACAGCGATAACAACGGTACGCTTGCCGTGGTGTAAAATTCCAAACACTAATCCACCTCTTTAAATACATTAGTTGAGGGTGGAGGCGATAGTTAGAATTACACTAAATGCAGTGCGATGTAGACAGAATTTGACGCCTCAAGTGACATTCTTGAGAGCATATTTGAGCAAGCCTTGTGCTTTGCATTTGAGGGATCTCTATAGAGGGTTTGAGTGAAACACTATAGGGAGTTTGATTAAAACCATTGTTGGAGAGGTTGAGTGAACCACCACTTTGGTGTATTTTGATTCTTTGTAACCCATTATTATTATAGTGGAAGTTTGATTCTGGACTAGTGTCCCATGAATTTTACTTCTTCACATTAAGGAAGGTTTTCTCACGTTAAACAGATTGATTGTGTCTTTCTCTATCTCTCTCCTCTCGCGCATTTTTGTTTCTCTTCCGCAATCTATTTGAGGGTCCATTTTGACCCAACAGTGGTATCAGAGCCCAGGTTCAACTAGTTCTGAAGGAGACGAGATGGAGACCAGCGACATAGCTCATGATGGAGATATGTTCAAGCTAACCGCAGACAACTTCACTTATTGGAGGCAGATGATGGAAGATCATCTCTACTGCAAAAATCTGCATAAGCTTATCGTTCTTGACGAAAGATCGACTGGCAAAATCGATAAAGATTGGGAGATCTTGAATCGTAAAGGGGTTACCATGATCAAGAAATACATTGACAGAAGCCTCTTTGAGCACGCATGTTCTAGTTTACGAACGCGTACAAATTGTGGAACAAGCTAGAATCCATGATTCAGAAGATGACTCCAAGGAACAAAGCACACCTGGTTCGCTGACTTGTGAAGCTAGAGAACAAAGACGGCATGAGCATGATTGAGCACCTCAATACCTACAACGGTATTTTAAATCATCTCTCCAAAGCTAACATGAAAATTGATAATGAGATACAAGCTTTGTTGTTGTTGAACTCGCTGCCAGAAAGTTGGGATACTCTGGTAGTGACATTGAGTAACTTGGCTCTAGAAGGAAAATTGACAATGGATGCCGTGACTGACAACCTCCTGAATGAAGAAGCCAGGAGAAGAGAATGAGGTGTCTCCACCACATATAAGGCCAATGTGGCTAAAAACAGAGGAAAATCCGACTTCCAAGGTAGAAGCAAGAGCAGAAGTCAAGGTGGACGAGAGAGACCAATCTAAACAGAAATATGATTTGAAGTGTTTCTACTATGGGAAGGTAGGACACAAGAAAACTGACTACTGGAACCAACAGAAAGATAAGCAGAACGGCAATGTGAAGTCAGATCAGATTGTGCCAAAGAAGAAGGAAGACAAGAACACCACTCCGGTGGTTGCCAGTGTTGAAGCCGAGATATATGTACTCAGAGAAGATAATTTTTGGAATGTTGCCTATGATGATTGCGCCTGGATTGTTGACTCAGGTGCCTCCTTCCATGTTACTCCTCACAAAAGTTTCTTCTCATCATACAAAAGTGGCGACTTCGGAGTTGTAAAGATAGGAAATCAGGTGACCAGCACAATTGTTGGTGTCGGTGATGTAACCCTGACCATGGATGTCAGGTGCCAACTTGTGTTGAAAGATGTAAGGCATGTGCCTGACATGCGTTTGAATCTAATCTCGGTTGGCAAGCTTGATGATGCCGGAGTAGTGAACTATTTTGGAGGATGTAGATGGAAATTGACCAAGGAAAACTTGGTGATGGCTCGAGGTAAGAAGGAAGGCTCCTTATATGTAATGTAAGGAAAGATAAATGGTGGAGAAGCCAACTCAGTCCGTGATAGACCTAGCTTGGAGTTGTGGCACAAGCATCTTGGTCACATGAGTGAGAAGGGGCCCCAGATTTTGAAGAAAAATGAGCTATTGACTGGGTTGAAGGGTCAAGTGCTGGAGAGTTGCACGCACTGCCTAGCTGGAAAGCAACACCGGGTTTCGTTTGTGAGACCGGATCAACCTAGATGCCACAAGAATATCCTTGACCTTGTTCATACTGATGTCTGCTCCATGTCTGAGAGATCACTTGGTGGAGCTCAGTATTTTGTTCCTTAATTGATGACCACTCCTGCAAAGTGTGGGTTTATTTGTTGAAGACTAAAGACCAAGTACTCCAATCATTCAAAGAATTCCATGCCATGGTGGAAAAAGAGACTGACAAGAAATTGAAGGTGGTCAGATCTGACAATGGTGGTGAGTATTGTGGTCCCTTTGATGCTTACTGTAGAGAAGCCAGGATCTGACTTAAGAAGACGCCCCCAAGACTCCGCAACTGAATGGACTTGCTGAGAGGATGAACTGGACTATTGAAAAGAAGGTCTGAAGTATGCTGTCCAATGCCGGGTTTTCAAAATCATTATGGGGAGAAGCCATCAGAACTGCTATTGATTTAATCAAACTCTCAACATCACGACCACTAGAAGGAGAAATTCTTGAAAAAGTCTGGACAGGTCGGAAAACAACCTATGATCACCCGAAGGTGTTTGGATGCCAAGCCTTTGTACATATCCCTCAAGATGAAAGGGCAAAGTTCGATGCAAAGACAAAGGAATGCATTTACCTTGGTTCGCTGAAAACCGAGTTCGGGTTCAGACTTTGGGATCCAATCAATAAGAAGATAATGAGAAGTCGAGATGTGATCTTTCATGAAGAGGAGACCATTCATGACATCTCAAAGGTGAAAGTCCGGGTTACCATCTGATAAGAGGAACCCGTCCCTCCTGTTAGAGCTGAAGCACGGGGAGATATCAATGAAGAAAATTATGAAGGGAATGACTAGCAACAAGCTGATGAGGACTGAGATACTGAGGTCTGAGTTGATTAAGAGGACTGGGATGAGAATGATGAATCGGGTTTTCAAGCTGATGAAGAAGAACAGACGAGATACCCCATTAAAGAAAGAAGACCTTTTACAAGGTATCCTTCTGATGAATACACCATCATTGTTGAAGATGGTGAGCCTCAGAGTTATGATAAGGCCATAATGAGCTCAGAAAAAGAAGAATGGGAGAAGGCAATGCAGGACGAAATGAAGTCCTTGCGTGAGAACCAGACTTATGAGCTAACTGAGCTTCCCAAAAGAAGACGAGCTCTGAAGAAAAAGTGGGTGTACAAAATTAAAAATGAAGAGAATGGGCAAAAGCCGAGATACAAAGCCCGAATTGTAGTGAAAGGCTGCAATCAGAAGAAAGGAGTTAATTTTGAGGAAATCTTCTCTCCTATTGTGAAGATGACCTCTATTCCGACTGTGTTAATCATGGCAACGTCAATGGATCTTGAGGTAGAACAAATGGACGTGAAAACGACATTTCTTCATGGTGAGTTAGAAGAAGAAATATATATGGAGCAACCTGAAGGGTTCCAAGCTCTGGGATGTGAAGGCACAGTATGCCGGTTGAATAAGAGTCTCTATGGCTTGAAGCAAGTACCTCGAAAGTGGTACGAGAAATTTAAATCCTTCATGAATGTGCACAAGTTTGTGAAGACAGAAGCTGACCACTGTGCATTTGTGAAGAGGTATGAGACTGGAGATTTTTCGATCTTGCTGTTATATGTTGATGATATGCTAATTGTAGGGCAAGATAAAGTGAAGACTCCCGCCTTAAAGAAGGCGTTGAAAACATCCTTTACTACGAAAGATCTCGGCCTTACAAAGCAGATTCTCGAAATCAAGATAATTCGGGATAGACAAAAGAAGCTACTGTGGCTAAGTTAAGAGAAGTATGTTGAGAAAATCTTGAAGAGATTCAGCATGGACAAAGCCAAGACAGTTAGCACCATCTAGCCGGGCACATGAAGCTGAATAATAAGCAGTGTTCGAAGTCTGATGAAGATAAAGACGAGATGTTGAAGATCTTGTACCAATCCGCCGTCGAAAGTTTGATGTATGCAATGGTTTGCACTATACCCGACTTGGCGTATGCAGTTGGAATGGTGAGCCGGTATCTATCAAACCCCGACAAAGAACACTGGGAAGCAGTGAAGTGAATCTTCAGGTACTTGGGAGGAACGACCAATTTTTGCCTTCTATTTGGATAAGGTGAAGCCGGGTTGCAAGGCTACTCGGATGCTGACTTAGGGGGAGTTGTTGACTTGAGAAAGCCAACCACTGGATACTTGATGACACTTGCAGGAGGAGCTATCTCTTGGCAATCAAGATTGCAGAAGTGTGTGGCACTTTCGACAACCGAGGCCGAGTACATAGCCACAACTGAGTCTTGTAAAGAGATGTTGTGGATGAAGAAGTTCCTCATGGAACTCGACCATGATCAAGACAAGTACGAGCTAAAGTGTGACAATCAAAGCGCAATTCATCTTGCAAAGTACTCAACCTATCACTCTCGCATTAAGCATATTGATGTGAGGTATCATTGGATCCGGCATGTGGTAGAAGATAGACAGCTCACACTTGGCAAAGTGCACAACAACCAGAATTGGTCTGATATGATGACCAAGCCGGTATCAGCAAGGAAGTTTGAAGATTGTTGTAAAGGTGCAGGGGTGATGAACCCGACTCATTAAAGATGTCGGGTTGTCACTGAATATGTCGGGTTGTTATAGAAGATGTCGGGTTGTAGTTTGAACTTGTCGCATTGAAGTCATAAGGGGAGAATTGTTGGATTGGGCTTACTCCTCCAATGCTGGCCCAGGCCCATTGAGGGTTCTAAAACCCTAAACCTAATCCAGCTCTTTAAATACATTAGTTGAGGGTGGAGGCGATAGTTAGAATTAGAGTGAACGCAACGCAGCGCAGACAAAATTTGACGCCTTAAGCAACATTCTTGAGAGCACATTTGAGCAAGCCTTGTGCTTTGCATTTGAGGGATCTCTATAGAGAGTTTGAGTGAAACACTATAAGGAGTTTGATTAACACCATTGTTGGAGAGGTTGAGTGAACAACCACTTTGGTGTATTTTGATTCTTTGTAACCCATTATTATTATAGTGGAAGTTTGATTCTGGACTAGTGTCCCGTGAGTTTTACTTCTTCACATTGAGGAAGGTTTTCTCATGTTAAACAGATTGATTGTGTCTTTCTCTATCTCTCTCCTCTCGTGCATTTTTGTTTCTCTTCCGCAATCTATTTGAGGGTCCGTCTTGACCAAACAAGCATCTTTAAAAGCAAGGATGTCATTTGCAGTAGGGAGCCAAACAAATTTATCGATCATATAGGAATTGGCTAGTTTTTTTATAACTGTTGGTTTCTTTTCTTTCTTTTTTGTTGCTTGACTAAATCAAAATCACATAAGGTGGTTCACTCACCTACTCACCTTATCTTCTTAGGAATAAGTTGTTGCTAATATTATCCCTTATCTTTAAGTTGTTGCTAATCTTATCTCTTATTTTTAGCAACTATGTCCACGTTTTATGTATATCAAAAAATAACCTCTTTGATGGGAAAATGTTTTTAAGGAGATGTGCACCATGGCCAAGGTCCCTGTGCTTGTTATCTGAAAAAATCTCAATACACCATCCGTGAGTGATAGTGAAAGTATAATGATCCTTAAGCCAAAAGTTAGATTAGTTTGAAGACTCAAATTGTTTACAAATTACTAGACTCACGTACAACTGCAATTTCATCTTCAGAGCAAACAAGAATAGCAATGGCTAGAGGTATTTATGATCTTAATTTGTTCTGCATTTGATCTAATAGCTTCTGATGTATATAAATGTGATTAGATCATTTAGTTTTTCATACATTTGGTATCAGAGCCCTTTTTTTGCCTCTACTTTGCTTTTGTTTGACACTCATATTTTTTAAATATTGTTTTATTGAAATATAGGTATTTTATTTGAACGTTTTAATTATTAAGAAGCCTTGGAATCGTATGGAAATTGAATTTTTAAGCTTTCTGTAAATTAAAACATAGATTTTGGTGTTGAAAATGGTTGAAAAACCATCGGGTTTTAATTCGGGTTCGTGGGTCGCAACTGGGTCAAAGTGACCCAGCTCAAGGTTGAAGATGATAAAAAAATATTATTGTTATTATTCTCATTTTTTCATTGTGTAACCGTTGCCATTTCATGAAGGGAATTGAATCCGTAACCATATAAATGGCTACAAAGCATTTTGCCAAATATACTAATGACAATTTTATGATATGTGATCACACAATTTGTTGTTATTTTGTCATTACATGTATTAATTTATGTTTTCCTATACGTGTAATATTAAGTTGATTAATCTGAATGATTGATTATTTAATTTTATTGTTTATGGTTAATTACAGTAAAATTAATTTTAGAAATTAGATAATATTTAGTGATCTTTATAATTTAATTAATTAAAGCTAGTCTCAACAACTTTAATTATTTAAATTATATATTAAGACTCTCTAGATCACATAAGATAGATAATATTAATTGTAATTAATCATAATATAATATAGTTGATATTATCCCATAGGAATTTCTATTATTTTTTTGTATGATTAATTAAGATAAAATATTATATTATATATTTTTTTATTTGCTCACATGGATCAAGAAATATAACTTGATAGTTTTATCATAACGTTTATGTGAATTTAATTGAATTAAAATTTTAGCCACAAACAAATTTTATGTCGCTAAATTCATAATTTTATAAGCATGATGTTAATGATAAACATACATGTTGAATTATTTTGCAACTATACAACCTATTAATAAATTGATATCCCAGAATTGAGAGGAGATTATTTTTCTATATGGAAAGAAATGATTCTGTTAACGCAAGTGTATATGGACATTGGTTATGCTATCAGGAAAACCGAGTCACCAACAATTACAGAGAGCAATGAATACTATGGTATATAGGATGATATTAAGGGCTTAGTTGAACAGTATGACAATGTGAAAGTACTCATGAAGTATATTGATGTACAATTTGTGACTTCAGGAAAGGCATTTGTCAGTACCTTAATAATGAAATTTTCTTCCATGAAGCTCAATACTGTGAGGGGTGTGCGTGAGCACATCATGCAGATGAGGGATATTGTAGCTCAACTTAAAAACTCTAGAGGTGGACATGTCTGACTCCTTTCTGGTGCATTTCATTCTGAATACTCTCCCAGCAGCATATGGTCCCTTAAAATATTCGACAACACACACAAAGACAAATGGTCTATTAATGAACTCATGACCATGTGTGTTCAGGAAGAGGGGAGGCTGCAGTTAGCACAAAGAGATAATTCTCTTATGACAACCGAAAGGAAGGATAATAAGAAATGTCATAAGAACAAGGGAAGTGGTAAAATACCACCTCAAATTGGAATTAAGAAAGAATTCAGGTGTTTCTTCTATAAAAAGAAGGGGCACATGAAGAAAGATTGTTATAAGTTCAAGCTATGGTTGGGAAAAGAAAGGTATGCCTACCACTTTAGTTTGTTATGAATCTAATATGATTAATCATAACACATGGTGGATTGATGTGAGGTATCACTGGATCTGAGATGTGGTAGAAGATGGACAGCTCACACTTGGCAAAGTGCACAACAACAAGAATTGGTCTGATATGATGATTAAGCCGGTATCAGCAAGGAAGTTTGAGATTGCTGTGAAGGTGCTGGGTTGATGAACCCGACTCATTAAAGATGTTGGGCTGTCACTGAATATGTCGGGCTGTTATAGAAGATGTCGGGTTGTAGTTTGAACTTGTCGCATTGAAGTCGTAGGGGGAGAATTGTTGGATTGGGCTTACTCCTCAAATGTTGGACCAGGCCCATTGAGGGTTCTAAAATCTTAAACCTAATCCACCTCTTTAAATACATTAGTTGAGGGTGGAGGCGGTAGTTAGAATCAGAGTGAATGTAGCGCAACGTACAGAATTTGACGCCTCAATTGACATTCTTGAGAGTCTTTTTGTAACCCATTATTCTTATAATGGAAAACTGATTATGAACCAGTGTCCCGTGGGTTTTTTACTTCTTCACATTAAGGAAGGTTTTCCCATGTTAAACAAATTGACTGTGGGTTTTCTCTATCTCTCTTGTCTCGCTTTTATTGTTCTGCTTCCGTAATCGTTTTAGGGGTTTGATCACAACCCAATAGTGGTATCAGAGCCCGATTCGAGGGTTCTGAAGGAGATATGTTCAAGTTGACTACAGATAAGTTCACTTATTGGAGACCGATGATGGAAGATCATCTTTACTGCAAAGATTTGTATGAACCCATTGTCCTTGATGAGAAATCGACTGGCAAAACAGACAAGGAGAAGCCTCTTTGAGCATGTGTCTGAGTTCACGAACGCATTCGAATTGTGGAACAAGCTAGAATCCATGATTCAGAAGAAGACTCCCAGGAACAAAGCACACCTGGTTCGCCGACTTGTGAAGCTAGAGTACAAGGACGACAAAAGCATGATTGAGCACCTCAGCACCTACAAAGTTATTGTAAATCAACTTTTTAGAAGGAAAATTGATGATGGATGTCGTGACTGACAGCCTCCTGAATGAAGAAACTAGGAGAAGAGAATGAGGTGTTCCTAGCACACATGAGGCTAATGTGGCTGAAAATAGAGGAAAATCCGACGCCCGGGGTAATGATGGACGTGACAAGTCCAGAGGCCGGTCAAGGCCAAAGTATGATTTGAAGTGCTTCTACTGTGGGATGGTAGGACTCAAGAAGTCGGACTACAGAACTCTGCAGAATGATGAATAGAACGGCTGTGTAAAGCCGGATCAAATTGTTGTTGGATATAGGGGGAGCAACAAGAAGAATGAAGCCTATGACTTAGAAGAATGTTTTGAGCTTTTCATATGCCTTGAAGATTGTAATTCAAATAAAGTGTAGGAGAAGCCAATCTTTTGATCCTTGCATTGCATGCATAAAATCATTAACATGCTTAAATGTTTTCATTAAAATATCAAAGCTACTCACAATTTGAAAAAGGATTTAATTGAGTAATGTTTTTGGAAAAATATAATTTCACTGTTTTAATCGATTACATAGCAGATTAATCAATTATTCAGTTCATGTTTAAAAATGGACAAGCTTTGATGAACACTTTAATCGATTACACAACCCTTCTAATCGATTACATAGTATAAAATAGATTTTATGCATTGCTGTGATAATCGATTACCATTATTTCTAATCGATTACATAGGCTATTTGAATAAGCTTGTTTTTCTGCTTTAATCGATTACTGATATTCGTAATCGATTACACATGCTATTTCTGGAATAAAACTTTTCTGATTTAATCGATTACAGCTCGGATTAATCGATTATTTTGTTCATTTTGGAAACCCAAAATGAGCCTTGAACACTTTAATCGATTAAGTGACAATTTAATTGATTACATATGTGTTTTAATCGATTATTTGGCGTGTGTAATCAATTACAGGTTGTTACAAAATTCTGTTATAAATAGAAGGAAGGCTTGGCTTGGTTTGCAACTTAAACACTTCGAATTTTCTGAATACACACAACCCTTCTAAGAGTTAGAAAGTGATTTTCTGGGTTTACTAACTTCTTGTCTCACTCTTTAATCTTCATGGGTATTGAATGATTTCTTGGGCAAGAGATTTCAAAAGTTTAATGAAGAGCATGTTCTGAAATTCTATTTCTGCAACTCAACCTTGATTGGTAATTCATATGCATTCATATTCATTGGATCATAAGGTTGTTTCTCTCCTTAATCTCAGATTGTAATTTCATTTTTGTAATTTTTGTTATTTGATGCTATTCTAAAAGGGTTCTTGAAGCTTGGGCTAGAGTAATGTTCTCTAGGAAAGAACAGAGTAGTATTCTCTAGTTCTTGTTCATTAGAAGTCTAATAGGGTTTTTGATTTCTATTGTTTATGTAGTGTTGATAAAGAGAGTTTGTTGTAAAGTTTGTAAGAACATAAATTTATAATAGTGGAACTCTAATCTAGTGTTGATTAGAAGAAACTGGATGTAGCTTCTCTTGACAAGTGAACCAGTATAAATTGTTTGTGTTAATTTTCTTTATCTCTATTTCTACAAGTCATCTTGTTCATTTGTTCTTGGTGTCATTATCATTACTCAACAAGTTCTATTTTGAGCTATTGGTTTCTTGAGCTGAGTGATTTGATTGATTAAAAGCATTCTTGGTTTAAAAGTGATTAAGATCCTTTGACTCTGATTTTATAAATTTTAAAAAGACCAAGTTAAAACCAATTCACCCCTCCTTGGTTTATTCCTATTGTTTTCAATTGGTATCAAGAGCAGGTTCTGTTAGGAATTTTATACCACGGCAAGCGTACCGTTGTATCGTTGTAAGTTTCAAATTTATAAAAGATCGTCTCCACAGGGATTTGGGTTTACGTCAGTTGGTTTAATTTAACAGTTTAGTAGTTATGTACAGATAAGAAAGAGCGGAGATTCATTTGTTGTTTGCGGAAAATGTAAAACAAAGATAACGGTAAACAAATAAACGATTACGGGAAATGAAATAAATAAACGGATACAAGTCAAGTGAGTATAGGATTGGGTTTCATCTTGCTTATCCCTTTAATTGATTTTACCTATGCATTTTCTATTCTTGTTGACGCACACGTTTAGGTAAACTTAACTCGATTCCTCGCAATTAAGCACTATGGATATTTTACTAAATATCGATTCCTCGCATACTTAATTAAATATCCAAGCATTAAGATCATATTCACATGTTTAATGCGATCGAAACATTATGCTCTATTCCTAGCAACGTAACGTAACGAGTAATTTCATTCAGTTCAAACCCTAAGATTACTTTCCAGTCTCACTTAGGAATTTAAGTTCGTGATCCTAGTGATCAAGTAGAATCAAGCATTAAGCATAGAATGAAATTACCAACAAGAAATAGAATGATGCATAAATAATTAAAAGAGCATAGGGATAAGAAGAGTACACTCAATCCTTAGAGAAGCTTAAGCGAACATGGGCAGAACCTCCTCGAGAGACTGACCGATTAAGCACTTCATCGACCTTCGCTTCGGCAGAATCTCCTTACAAAAGTCACTCACCTCACTTCCCTAAGTTCTACACTCACTTAAATTAAGAAAACAAGAAAATGGAGCAAGCTGGTGCCCTAGGAGAGAAGAGAAGTGGAAGAATTGTTTCCTGGCCTTCAAATTTGTCCCATATTTATAGGATTTGGCCTCCTGCCTGCTTGGGGCGCCCAGGCGACCAAAATAGCCTATTTTCAGGCGCCTGGGCGAGCTAAGGCGGTTTCTGGGGAAGTGTGGGTCGCCCAGGCGACCAAAATACACATGAAATGGTGGCCTGGGCGAGCTTAAACTTAGCCTTGAAGAAACCATTGGGCTTTTCCTTCCTGATGGGCCTGATTTGCTTGCGGAACTTTCCCTGCTTGATATGTACACCTTCCTTACTTGCTTTGATCTTCCGGAAGCCTTGAAAATCCACGAAATCTATCAAATACACAACATGATTTGATTAATCTTTCGAAATACTTTAAACACAAGTATAAGGTGCTAATTAACTAGGTTTAGGGAAATTTATAAGCTAAATGAAAGAAATCAAAAGATAAGTGCCAATATTTTAAACATGAGATTAACTGAATTGTGGCACTTATCAGGTTCTTGAGTGTTATTCAAGATCACTATCTTTCTTTAAAAAGAAAATGAATACCACACAAATTACCTTCAAGGAAGGTGCCTCCCTCAATCGTCCTCCGATGTTTGAAGGAGAGCACTTTAGTTTTTGGAAAAATAGAATGAAAATCTTTATTCAATCAAATGACCCAGGTGCTTGGAATGCTATAGAGAAAGGTCCTGTGATTCCTATAAAAACTGTTGGTAATGATATGATTCCCAAAGAACGGAATGAAATGACAGATGCTGAAAAGAGAGTTGTCCAATATGATTTTAAAGCTAAAAATATGATTACTTCTGCACTTTCCTCTGATGAATTCTTTAGAACTGTTAGGTGTACAAGTGCAAAAGAGATGTGGGAAATGCTAGAGATAACTCATGAAGGTACAAATGAAGTAAGAAGATCAAGAAAACATGCCTTAATCCATCAGTATGGAATGTTCAAGATGAACACCGCTGAAAGCATTTCTCAGCTTCAAACAAGATTCACTCATATAGTTAATCATCTTCTTGATCTTGAAAAGATCTTTGATGCTGAAGAGTTAAACATCAAAATCTTGAAGTGTCTCACAAGACCATGGCAACCAAAGGTGACAACAATCAAAGAATCAAAAGATATATCCAAAATGTCCATGGCTGCACTATTTAGTAAGCTTCTTGAGTATGAACTTGAAATATCACAACTAACCAATGCAGAAGATGCAGAGAAGAAATACAAAAGCATAGCCTTGAAAGCTGCATCCTCAAAGGTTGAAAAAGTGGAAGACACAAGTGAAGAAGATGAAGAGGACAACATGAATTTAATTGTCAAAAAGTTCAGCAAGTTCTTGAGAAGAAACAAAAACAGAAAGTTCACAAAGAACAACAACAACAACAACAACAATAAAAGGAGTGACAACAACTTCACTTACTTTGAATGTGGAAAGCCTGGCCACATCAAATCTGAATGCTCTATCTTTTTGAAAAAGCAACAAAATGAAAATAAGATGAAGAAAAAAGGAAAGTCTAATAGAGCCTATATAACTTGGGAAGATAATGAGTCAACAATTTCTGAATCATCAACTGAAAATGAAGAAGCAAATATGTGTCTCACTTCCACAATTAATGAAGAAGATGATCTCTCAATTGCTGGAACTGAGGTAAGTTCTGAATTTAATCAAGTTATTGATGCTTTTCAAGAAATGCATGAAGAGGCCTAAAAGCTTGCAAAATCCAATAATAAGCTAAAAGGAAATCTTAGATGGCATGTTGCAAAAATACACAATTGCAAACTGAAATTTGTAACTTGAAAGAAGAAAATGAAAAACTTGTTTCAAGTTACAAAATGAATGGATGTGTATGTGCTTCTTCTTCATCTAATGTTGACAAATATAATATGTTGCAAAAGGATTTTGATGATTACAAAAGAAGTCAAGGATAAAAATACATGTTACTCTTATCCAAGAATAGTGATTTGATTGATCTTTTGAGAAAGCTTTACAAAGGTAAATGCAACTTGGCTGAAATCTTGAGTGTGCAGAAATATGCTGAAGATACTTCTAGTTTGGGTTACAAACAAGGCTCAAAGTCTTTTGGCAAAACTATATTTGTACGACCAAAACAGAAAAATCAAAAGAATTTCAATAACTCAAAGATCAATCAAAATGCTTACTTAAGGAATTCATCAAAATCTGTAACATGCAACTATTGTATGATGAAAGGACATACATCTTATAAATTCTATTCTAGGAGATTCTATGTGCCTAATGGAGAATTTATTTGGGAGAAAAAGAAGAAGAAAGTAGCTAACCCCTATGGACCCAATCTCAATTGGGTACCTTCCTCTATAAATTGATTTGAATTTTGCAGGTATGTCTAAGAGCAAGATTTTCATTATGGTATCTTGACAGTGGATGCTCTAGACATATGACTGGTGACATGTCAATGCTTACAAATTTAACTCTTAAAGATGGAGGTTTTGTCACTTATGGAGACAACAACAAAGGGAAGATAATTGGAGAAGGCAATATAGGAGACAGCTTCGAAACCAAAATCAGAAATGTTCTTTATGTGGAAGGTTTAAAGCACAATCTCCTAAGTATGAGCCAACTTTGTGATAAAGGGTTCAAAGTGTCATTCAATGACAATTGCTGCATAATATGTGATGGACAAAATGGTGAGGTGATCCATATAGGTAAAAGAAAAGGTAATATCTATTTACTTTCCATAGATCATGCATTCTTTCACAACACTTCTTGCTTAATAAGTAACATTGATGAATCTTGGCTATGGCATAGAAGGACAAGTCACATTAACATGCATCATATGAACAAGCTAATTAAAAAGGATTTAGTCATTGGCTTACCCAAACTCAAGCTTGAAAAGGACAAATTATATGATGCTTGTCAAAAGGGGAAACAAACAAAAAATTCTTTTCAAAGTAAAAATGTTGTTTCTACTTCAAGACCCCTTGAATTACTTCACATAGATTTGTTTGGTCCTTCTAGAACTATGAGTTTAGGAGGTAATTACTATGGGCTTGTCATTGTAGATGATTACTCTATATTCACATGGACTTTGTTTTTGAAATCCAAGAGTGATGCTTTCAATGCTTTTAGAAAATTGGCCAAACTTGCTTAAAATGAAAAGGGAAGTAAAATTATCTCAATAAGAAGTGATCATGGTGGAGAATTCCAAAATGAACATTTTGAAAAATTCTGTGGAGAAAATGGAATTAACCACAATTTTTCAGCTCCAAGAACACCTAAACAAAATGGTGTTGTGGAGAGGAAAAATAAATCCCTTGAAGAAGAAACAAGAACTCTTCTTAATGAGACAAATTTGCCTAAATATTTTTTGGCTGATGTTGTAAGTACAGTTTGCTACACTTTGAATAGATTACTAATAAGGCCTATTGAAGAAAACTCCTTATAAATTATACAAAGGTAGAAAACCAAACATTTCTCATTTGAGAGCATTTGGGTACACGTGTTTTGTTTTAAATAACGGTAAAGAATCACTTGGAAAATTTGATGCTAAAGCTGATGAAGCCATTTTCCTTGGATATTCATTACATAGTAAAGCATATAGAGTTTTCAATAAAAGAAACTTGTGCATGGAAGAATATGTACATGTTATTTGTTATTAATCTAATCCCTCCAAGGAGGAAAAGAAGTGTGATGTAGATGCAGGTCCTTTGGACGAGTTCATCCAACTTAATGATTCAATGGATAAAGAAAAAGAAGAACCAAGTGTTGAAGCAAAACAATCAACACCAGTCCAATAGCCAAAAGATTGGAGAACTACAAGAAATCTCTCTCTTGACAATATCATTGGTGAAGTCTCAAAGGGAGTATCTACTAGATCTTCATTAAGAAATCTCTATTGTTATATGGCTTTTGTTTCACAAATAGAACCTAAGAATATTGATCAAGCCTTAATTGATGAACATTAGATGCATGCCATGCATGATGAATTGAATCAGTTTAAGAGAAATGAAGTTTGGGAACTTGTTCCTAGACCTTCTTCTCTCAAACCTATTGGCACTAAATGGGTTTTTAGAAACAAACTTGATGAGAGTGGAATCATAGTCAAAAACAAAGCTAGATTGGTTGCAAAAGGTTACAACCAAGAAGAAGGCATTGACTATGAGGAAACCTATGCACCAGTTGCAAGATTGGAAGCCATTAGGTTATTGCTTACATATGCATGTTTAATGGATTTTAAACTTTTTCAAATGGATGTTAAAACTACTTTCTTAAATGGATATATTGAGGAGGATATATATGTGGAGCAGCCTCCTGCTTTTGCTGATTTCAAACATCCAAACCATGTTTTTAAACTTAAAAAGGCTCTTTATGGTTTAAAACAAACTCCAAGATCTTGGTATGAAAGTTAAGCAAATTTCTGCTCGAACAATCTTTCACAAGAGGACATGTTGATAAAACCTTGTTCAACAAAAGACAAAGGAATGATATCTTATCGGTTCAAGTATATGTTGATGATATAATTTTTGGTTCAACTAATCAATTGTTGTGCAAAGAATTTTCTATCTTTATGTAGAATGAGTTTGAAATGTCAATGATTGGAGAATTAACATTCTTTCGTGGACTTCAAGTGAAGCAAATGAAGAATGGAACATTTCTAAATCAAGCCAAGTATTGCCTTGAAGTGATCAAAAGTTTGAAATGGAGAAAAGCAAAGATGCTGCAACTCCAATGGCAACATCAACGTATCTTGATTTAGATGAAAAAGGAAAGAAGGTTGATGAGTCAAAATTTAGAGGAATGATTGGATCCGTATTGTATTTGACAGCTAGTAGACCAGATATTATGCTGAGTGTGTGCTTGTGTGCAAGATATCAAGCAAATCCTAAAGAATCACACTTCACTGCAGTAAAAAAAAAACCTCAAATATCTCAAGTCAACACCAAAAGTTGGTCTTTGGTATCCTAAAGGTGCATCAATTAATATAGTTGGTTATTTTGACTCTGACTTTGCACGGTGCAAGTTGGATAGAAAAAGCACTAATGGAACTTGTCATCTACTAGGAAGTTCATTGATCTCATGGCATTGCAAGAAACAATCTTGTGTTGCTTTATCAACAGCTGAAGCTGAATACATCTCTGCTGGAAGTTGTTGTTCTCAAAGCCTATGGCTAAAGCAACAATTACAAGATTTTGGTGTAGAATTAAAAGAAATACCTTTGCTATGTGACAACACAAGTGCTATCAACATTTCCAGAAATCCAATAATGCACTTAAGGACCAAATACATTGAGATAAGGCATCATTTCCTTAGAGATCACATCCAAAAAGGTAATATCAAAATTGACTTCATTGATACTCACAATCAATTGGCTGATATATTCACTAAACCTTTGGTTAGAGCTAGATTCTATACTCTTAGAAACATGCTAGGTATCTTGGATGAATCAAATCTTTACTAGCAATTGTTATGAGCTTATCTATGTGAAATAACTTCTCACTTAATCCATCATCACATGTGCCTCCAAAATTCCAAATTGTGCTACATAAAACGCTGTTCATTCTGATATTTTCACTGTAATAATCGATTAGAGCATGAATTAATCGATTAAATGAACTTGAAACATAGCTTAGAATAAAATTTGTGCTTCTGTAATTGATTACACAGGCAGAATAATCAATTATTCTTCATAGAAAAATAATTCCAGAAAATAAATTTCTCTGTAATAATCGATTAAGCCACAAATTAATCGATTACACAACATAAAAATCCTTTTACAAAATTTAAATTCATTGGAATAATCGATTACGGTGAATGGTAATCGATTAAATTGCTTGAGAAACTGTTTTAAAAATTCAAATCTTTCTGGAATAATCGATTACGACTCGAATTAATTGATTACACAAGCTTCAAATTGATTTTATATTTCAAATCTCACTGTAATAATCAATTACATATGGGAATAATCGATTACACTTCATCTTCCTTAACTGAATTTTACTGAAATAATCGATTACTTAATGAATTAATCGATTACAGCTTCTGTAGAAACTGATTTTGCTTACGAATTAATCGATTACATAAGAAAATAATCGATTATTCATGGAGTTATTGCAGAATCTGCTAGATTTTCTTGGAAATTGTAACTTCCCAATTGCCACCTAATTCAAATTTGAATCTTCCATGCTTTAATGTTAGTGGGTTAATACGGATTAATTGTTCCTCATTTCAAATTTGAACTTTGGAGCCCAAAATCTTCTATAAATACAACCTTCGTTGAAGGAAGAAATCACACCATCCTCATCTTCTTCCTCAAGCGCTATTGTGTTCTTCTTCCCTCTAAGTTTAGATGAAAATAATAGGAATACTCACAATAACCAATAGGGGGTGAATTGGTTAAAACCTTGGTATTTTAAAATTAATTCAAATCAGAGTTCAGGATCTTTATTACTTTCAAAACCAAGAAATTTTTTTACTCAATCAAATAACTCAGTCCCAAGAAATCAATAGATCAAAACTGAACTTATTGGACAATTGATATGAATCAAAGGATCAATGAACCAATGAACCAAATGAGTAATAGAGATAGAGAATCAAAGACACAAGCAATTTATACTATTTCACTTCACAACTGAAGCTACATCCAGTTTCTTCTAATCAACACTAGATTAGAGTTCCACTATTATAAGTTTCTGTTCTTACAAGCTTTTACAAAACCGTTCCTTTATCAACACTAGATAAAGAATAGAAATCTAAAACTCTATTAGAATTCTAAGGAGCAAGAACCAGAGAACACTACTCTGTTCTTTAGCTAGAGAACCCTTCTCTATAACCAAGCAAGAAGAACCCACATAAAATAGCAAATTACAACAAAAATTCAAAACAAATTTACAAACAAAGATTAAGGAGAGAAACAACTTGATGATTCAATGAATGTAATGCACATGAATTACCAAGTCAGGTTGAATAGCAAACAAAATCAGACCATGCTTTTCCTTAACCTTGAAAAGTTTCTTGCTCAAGAATCATTCAAAGGCCCAATGATGTTTTGAATGAAGCAAGAAGTAATAACACTGAGAAAATCACTTTGAATGACTTAGAAGGCTTGTATATACTCAGAAATAGGAAGTGGTCAAGTTCTTTAACAAGCCAAGCCTTCAATCTTATTTACAAAAGATTTTGTAACTAATTGTAATCAATTAAACGCACCTAATAATCGATTAAAATTCTTATGTAATCGATTAAATTATCACTTAATCAATTAAAATGTTAGAAGATTTCTGGGTTTCAGCAACGAGCAAAATAATCGATTAAAACGAGTTGTAATCAATTAAGACAGAAAGCTTAATTTCACAAAATGAACTGTGTAATCGATTACGAGTTTTGGTAATGGATTAAATCAGAAAGTAAGCTTTTACCAGATGAACTATATAATCGATTACTGATAATGGTAATCGATTATCACAACAAGACTTAAAATATATTTTCAACTTTGTAGTCGATTACACTAAGTAAGTAATCGATTAAAACATTTAACAAAGCAGTTTATTTTCAATCAAAGGCCAAATAATCAATTAAACCGATAGGTAATCAATTAAGTTGTTCATGAAGGTTTTTCTAGATTGAACGAAGAACAAAATAATCGATTATATCATTAAGTAATCGATTAAAACAGTAAGAAAACATTTTTCCAAAAACCTTTTAATCAAATTCAAACCTTAATCAAAAAGATAAAAACTTTCATGTTTTGAATGAAAATGATTTAAGCTTAATAATGAATGAATGAATGAATGCAATGGAAAGATCAATCAGATTGCCTTTCTCTTACACTTGAATCATTTACAAAACTTCAAGGCACTTCAAGCATGTTGCAAGCTCAAAACCCATTTCTGAATCAAACTCTTTCACTCTTCATGACGCTCCCCCTATATGCTTTACTATGTAATGAATATCAAAGGAAAATTGCTTCATCAGCTTTAGCACCAAATTTTTCAAGTGATTCTTTCCCATTGTTTAAAACAAAACACTTGCAGCCAAAAGTTCTCAAATGAGAAATGTTTGGTTTTCTACCTTTGTATAGCTCATAAGGAGTTTTCTTTAAAATAGGCCTTATAAGTAATCTATTCAAAGTGTAGCAAACTGTACTTACAACATCAACCCAAAAATATTTTGGCAAATTTGTCTCATTAAGAAGAGTTCTAGCTCCTTCTTCAAGAGATCTGTTTTTCCTCTCCACAACACCATTTTGTTGAGGTGTTCTTGGAGCTAAAAAATTGTGGTTAATTCCATTTTCTTCACAGAATTTTTCAAAATGTTCATTTTGGAATTCTCCACCATGATCACTTCTTATTGAGATAATTTTGTTACCTCTCATTTTGAGCAAGCTTGGTCATTTATCTAAAAGCATGGAAAGCATCACTTTTGGATTTCAAAAAATAAAGTCCAAGTAAATCTAGAGTAATCATCTATAATGATAAGCCCATAATAATTGCCTCCTAAACTCATAGTTCTAGAAGGACCAAACAAGTCAATGTGAACTAATTCAAGGGTTCTAGAGGTGGAAACAATGTTTTTGCTTTGAAAAGAATTTTTGGTTTGTTTCCCCTTTTGACAAGCATCACAAAGTTTGTCCTTTTCAAACTTGAGTTTGGGCAAACCAATTACTAAATCCTTTTTAATTAGCTTGTTCATATGATGCATGTTAATGTGACTTGCCCTTCTATGCCATAACCAAGATTCATCAATCTTGCTTATTAGACATGAAGTGTTGTGAAAGAATGCATGATCAATTGAAAGTAAATAAATGTTACCTTTCCTTTTACCTATGTGAATCACTTCACCACTTTGCCCATCACAAATCATGTAGCAATTCTCATTGAATGAGACTTTAAATCCTTTGTCACAGAGTTGGGTTATACTTAAGAGATTATGCTTCAAGCCTTCCACATAAAGAACATTTTTTATTTTGGTTTTGAAGCTATCTCCTATGTTGCCTTCTCCAATGATCTTTCCCTTGTTATTATCTCCATAAGTGACAAATCTTCCATCTTTAAGAGTTAGATTTGTAAGCATAGACATGTAACCCATCATATGTCTAGAGCATCCACTATCAAGATACCATAATGAGGATCTAGCTCTTAGACATACCTGCAAAAATCACATCAATTTATAAAGGAAGGTAACCAATTGAGATTGGGTCCATAGGGGTTAGCAACTTTCTTTTTCTTTTGAATCCAAATGCAATCTCCATTAGGCACATAGAATGTCCTAGCATAGCATTTGTAAGATGTATGTCCTTTTTCCATACAATAGTTGTATGTTACAGACTTTGATGATTTTCTCAAGAAAGCATTTTGATTGATCTTTGAGTTTTTGAACTTCTTTAGATTCTTCTATTTGGGAGGAACAAATACAGTTTTTCCAAAAGATTTTGAGCCTTATTTGTACCCCAAACCAGAAATATCTCTAGCATACTTTTTCACACTTAACATTTCAGCCAAGTTGCATTTTCCTTTGTAAAGTTTTCTCAAAAAATCAATTAAATCACTATTTTTGGATAAGAGTAACATGTATTTTTCTCCTTGACTTATTTTGTAATCATCAAAATCCTTTTGCAGCAAATTGTATTTGTCAACATTAGTAGAAGAAGAAGCACATACACATCCATTCATATTGTAACTTGAAACAAGTTTTCATTTTCTTTTTTCAAGTTGCAAATTTCAGTTTGCAATTCAGTAATTTTTGCAACATGCCATCTAAGATTTCCTTTGAGCTTGTTATTGGATTTTGCAAGCTTTTGGGCTTCTTCATGCATTTCTTGGAAAACATTAATAGCTTGTTCAAGTTCAGAATTTACCTCATTTCCATCAATTGATAGATCATCATCTTCTTCATTGATTGTGGAAGTGAGACATATGTTTGCTTCTTCACTTTCAGTTGAAGATTCTAAAGTTGTTGATTCATTATCTTCCCAACCTTTGTAGGCTCTTTTGGATTTTCCTTCCTTCCTCACCTTGTTGTCACTTTGTTGTTTTTTCAAAAAGATTGAACATTCTGATTTGATGTGGCCAGATTTTCCACATTCAAAGCAAGTAAAATTGTTGTCAATCGTTTTGTTGTTGTTGTTGTTCTTGTTGTTCTTTGTGAACTTTTTGTTCTTGTTTTTCCTCAAGAACTTGCTGAACTTCTTGACAACCAATTTCATGTTGTCCTCTTCATCCTCTTCACTTGAATCTTCCACTTTTTCTGACTTTGATGATGCAACTTTTAATGCAATACTTTTATTTTTCTTTTCTGCATCTTCAGCACAAGTTAGTTGAGACATTTCAAGCTCATATTCAAGTAACTAACCAAATAATGCAGCCATGGACATCTTTGATAGATCTTTTGATTCCTTGAATGTTGTCACCTTTGGTTGCCAAGGTCTTGTGAGACACTTCAAGATCTTGATGTTTAGTTCTTCAGCATCAAAGATCTTCCCAAGACCCAGATGATTGACTATATGAGTGAATCTTGTTTGTAGCTGAGAAATGATTTCTGTGGTGTTCATCTTGAACATCTCATACTCATGGATCAAGGCATGCTTTCTTGATCTTCTAACTTCTTCATTTCCTTCATGATTTATTTCCAGCATCTCCCACATTTCTTTTGCACTTGTGCATCTCACTGTTCTAAAAAAATTCATTAGAAGAAAGTGCAGAGGTAATCATATTTTTAGCTTTAAAATCATATTGGACAACTCTTTGTTCAGCATATGTCATCTCATCCCATTCTTTGGGAATCATTTCATTGCTAACAATTTTATTAGGAATAAAAGAACCCTTTTCTATAGCATTCCAAGCACCTGGGTCATTTGATTGAATAAAGATTTTCATTTTATTTTTTCAAAACCTGAAGTACTCCCCTTCAATCATCGGAGGATGATTGAGAGAAGCACCTTCTTTGAAGGTAATTTGTGAGGTATTCATTTTTCTTTTTGAAGAAAAGATAGTGATCTTTAATAACTTTCAAGAACCAACTCTTGATTCCAATTGAAAATAATAGGAATACTCACAATAACCAAGAGGGGGGTGAATTGGTTAAAACCTTGGTATTTTAAAATTAATTCAAATCAGAGTTCAGGATCTTTATCACTTTCAAAACCAAGAAATCTTTGTACTCAATCAAATAACTCAGCCCGAAGAAATCAATAGATCAAAACTGAACTTATTGGACAATTGATATAAATCAAAAAATCAATGAACCAATGAACCAGATGAGTAATAGAGATAGAGAATCCAAGACACAAGCAATTTATACTGGTTCACTTCATAACTGAAGCTACACCTAGTTTCTTCTAATCAACACTAGATTAGAGTTCCACTATTATAAATTTTTGTTCTTACAAACTTTTACAAAACCCTCACTTTATCAACACTAGATAAATAATAGAAACCTAAAACCCTACTAGAATTCTAAGGAGCAAGAACCAGAGAACACTAGTCTGTTCTTTAGCTAGAGAACCTTTCTCTAGAACCAAGCAAAAAGAACCCACTTACAATAGCAAATTACAACAGAAATTCAAAACAAATTTACAAACAAAGATTAAGGAGAGAAACAACTTGATGATCCAATGAATGTAATGTACATGAATTACCAAGTCAGGTTGAATAGCAAACAAAATCAGACCATGCTTTTCCTTAACCCTAAAAAGTTTCTTGCTCAAGAATCATTAAAAGACCCATTGATGTTTTGAATGAAGCAAGAAGTAATAACACTGAGAAAATTACTTTGAAAGACTTAGAAGGCTTGTATAGACTCAGAAATACGAAGTGGTCAAGTTCTTTAACAAGCCAAGCCTTCAATCTTATTTATAACAGATTTTGTAACTAACTATAATCGATAAAACGCGCCTATTAATCGATTAAAATTCTTATGTAATCGATTAAATTATCACTTAATCGATTAAAATTTTAAAGAAGATTTCTGGATTTCAGCAATGAGCAAAATAATCGATTAAACCGAGCTGTAATCGATTAAGACTGAAAGATTAATTTCACAAAATGAACTGTGTAATCAATTACGAGTTTTGGTAATGGATTAAATCAGAAAGTAAGTTTTTGCCAAATGAACTATGTAATCAATTACTGATAATGGTAATCGATTATCACAGCAAGGCTTAAAATATATTTTCAACTTTGTAATCGATTACACTAAGTAAGTAATCGATTAAAACATTTAACAAAGCAGTTTATTTTCAATCAAAGGCCAAATAATCGATTAGACCGATAGTTAATCGATTAAGTTATACATGAAGGTTTTTCCAGATTGAACGAAGAACAAAATAATTGATTATATCATTAAGTAATCGATTAAAACAATAAGAAAACATTTTTCCAAAAACCTTTTAATCAAATTCAAACCTTAACCAAAAAGATAAAAGCTTTAATGTTTTAATGAAAATCATTTAAGCTTAATAATGAATGAATGAATGCAATGCAATGAAAGGATCAATCAGATTGTCTTTCTCTTACACTTGAATCATTTACAAAACTTCAAGGCACTTCAAGCATGTTGAAAGCTCAAAACCAATTTCTGAATCAAAGTCTTTCACTCTTCATGATGCTCCCCTTATATCCAACATTAGAAACTCTGCCCAGATAGTCTCTCATCATCCATTAGCTATGTCCACATCTAAGAGAGTCAAAACATCCAAGAGAAAGGCTGGTGAAACCTCTAACCCTGTTGTCAATAGGTTAGACCATTGGTTTCCTGCTGAGAGAGACAAAATGACCTATCTTCAGTTCGATGCCACCAAATTAGTCTGTCCTCCCAAACACCTTGAACTTTACTGGTTCATTAGAGACGGTTTTCAATTCCCTACTTTTCTCGAAACTCAGGGATTGAGAAAGTTTATTGAGATGAAGGGTAGCTTTTACCTTGAATTAGTAAAGGTGTTCTACACCTGTGCTAAGGGCTCTATGGATGGGACCCTTTTGTCCCAAGTTAATGGAGTAGCCATGGAAATTACTCCTGAAGTCTGGGAAGCAGTTGCTAGGATTTCCTTTGAATGTGAAAGGAAATTTGAAGAAGAGGCTGTGGGTTATAATAGGGTGGAAACCTATAGGGGGATGCTTCTTGATCCCCAAATAAAGCTAAAGCTTAGGCTAAGCACTGGCCCAATGACCCATGAAGATAGACTTCTTCACTACATAATCACCTACATCCTAACCCCTAGAGCCACTAATCATGCCCAAGCCACTGATGATGACCTGCAACTTGTGTATGGTCTCAAGAATTCAATTCAGATGAATTGGATTCTTATTTTAGAGGAAATTATGTTGAAATCCAAGAGGTTAATGAATTACCCTTTTCCATATGTTGTTCTTGTTTCCAGGTTTATTGATTACTTTAATATAGATGTCTCTAATGAGGTTGTTGACAACACAAACTTAAGCAATAGCCTTATCAAAGAGAAACATCTCACCAAGCTAGGGATTGTCAAAACCCCTAATGGATGGCAAATGGCTGGCCAACAAATCCCTGCTACTAGAAATGAAGAAGAAGCTAATGAAGAGGCTGAAGAAGAAGGCCCTGCTCAACCATCTTACAGTCCATTTGAATCACTTATGATTCAAAAGATGGATGGCTTATTACCCCTACATCATGAGCACAAGGCTGAGACCAATTTAGCTTTGGAAGAGATAAAACCTATGCTAGAAAACATAGAATCTAAGCTTGTACTTGATGGTTCTGAATCCTTTTAGGATTGCTATGTTTTCTTTCTAATTACTTTAAGTTTCTTGTATTTCCTCTTCTTGTTTTTCATCTGCTCTCATTTTCTTTCTTTCTGATTAATGTGTTGTTCCTCCCTTATTGATTAATGAAGTCTTTATTTTCTCCTTCTCATTATTTGCTGTGCTATTTTTGTCTTTGATAAGCCAAATAGGGGGAGAAATATTTATTGATATCTGTGATAACCCTAAGTCCCAGAGCGTATAGCGCAAGTTTGGGCGCGAACGACGCTGAATTCTGCAGAAAACCTTCTGCAGAATTCTTCTGCAGAATTGTGGCGCTCCTGGCGCCAGGTTGGCGCGGGAGTGGCGCTCCCAGCACCAGTGTCTCTGGTGGTTGGCGCCTGGGGCGCTAGGCTGGCGCGGGTGGCACCAGACCACCCAACAGACCTGTTCTTCTGTGCAGCCGGCGCGAGTGGCGCCATTTGTGGCGTGGGAGGCCCCGGACTCTCTGGTAGTTGGTGCTGTTGGCGCCAGAGGCTGGCGCTGATGGCGTCGGAGACTCTGGAGGTTGGCACCCCGAGCGCGGGGTTGGCGCGGATGGCGTCGTGGTTCCTTGTAGCTGGCGCGATCAGCGCCAGAGTGGCGCGATCCGCGCGGTAGCTCTGGCAGGACCACTATAAAAGGCTGGGGTCGTGATTTTCAGAAGGAAAACTTGGTTTTCTCCTTCCTCCAGCACCCCACCTCCATTGTTGAAGCTCCAAGCTTCATTCCTTCGTTTTAGTTCACCAAAAACACTTCCTTAAACACCTTTTGTGATGGAAATCACTTGTGGAGCTTGAATCCATCCTCCATTCCCCTTAGAACCCACTCATTGTGAGAATTCCTTTCTAAAGGGAAGTTCGTGGAACTCAAGTTCGGCGAGGAACGGCGACGATTCGTGAGTACCCGAGCTAGGGGAAGTCGTCCTTGGGCTTTCTTTGCCATCTTTGAGGTAAGAAACTAAACTCCGCTTGATTTATAAGTTGGGGTTTTGGGTGAATAGTGACCCTCTTGTGATAGAGCTAGTTTTAGCTTTGGGTCCTTTGGAACATGTATTTAGAATGTTGTAAGGAACTCCGCTTGATTTATGAGTTGGGGTTTTGGGTGAATAGTGACCCTCTTGTGATAGAGCTAGTTTTAGCTTTGGGTCCATTGGAACATGTATTTAGAATGTTGTGAGGATGTAGGATTAGCTCTCAAATGTGAGTTTGATGAACTTTGAGTTCTTGGCTCTAGATGATGGATGTATAATGATATGTTGAGTTGCTTGGCTATGTCTTGACATGCAAGAGCCTTGGTTTGTGGCTTTGATGGCCTCGGGAGGCTAGTGGAACGGTGCCTTGTGTGTGAAAGAGCCGTTCAAGCCATGTGTGAGCCATTGAGCCTTGGGCTTGTGTTGAGCCATGTGTGAGCCATTGAGCCTTGGGCTTGTGTTGAGCTTTGAGCTCTTGATGTTGGCTTGCACTGAGTCTTGTGATGACTCAAGTACCGTGTGGGCATGAGATAAACCACCGAGGGTCTATGAGTTGGCTTGTGAGTGATAAGCCTTGTTGAACCTTAAGATAGACGATTTTGTGGTCTTGGAAAGGATTGTGGTTCCTTTCATCTGAGGCAGTTGAGAATCGTACTTTATGCTTTATGCCTTGTATGGCTATGTGGAAGATTGATGTATGCTTATGTGCCTTGTTTAGGGCGTGACACCGCAGGTGTCAGTGGCGTGGGCCACAGAGCAAGGGAAGAACCGCAGAGCTCGGCTTTGCCAGGTAAGTTCTTGGTCCCTTGGGGATGTTTCCCACTTGCTTATGCTCCACCCTACTCCGAGGGAGTAGTGGTTACATTCATGATACATGCATTATTGGTTGTTGCATACTCATGATGATATATGCTTGAGACATGTACGAAGCCTGTTATTTAGATCTTCTGGCCAGTTAGATATATATAAACCTCCCTAGGAGTAGAGCGCACCTCCTAGTTTGGTTTGCTCATCGTTGATTGGATCCCGGGGTGATGATGATCCCCTAAGACCAAGAGATAGGTGTGTCCCGTCGTGGTTGATTGCCTATTCTCGGAGGTACCATATATGTGCGTCCATGCGTAAAGGGTAGCTCCCGATGGGATGGCACGGTGATGAGTCACTATTTACCTTTATTTTCTCACCTTTTTGTACTCATTTTAATCCCTGATTTGTGTTTAATCGTTTATATTCCGCACTGTTTCTCAATTAGGATTTAATTGGACCAATAATTCAGATTTTAACTAATTTGGATTTTTTTTAGTTTAATTATTCCAATTTTTATTTTCAGGGCAGTTTAATAATTAAATCGGCTTGGAATTAATTCATGGACTTGAAGATTGGGATGCCGCGTCAGCATTATTTTCCACATCAGCATTTTATTTTCGTTTTATTTTATTTTCGTTTTTTTTGGGCCAAAATTGTTAGGAAAGGCCCATTTTCGTTTAGGCCAGACACTAGTATTTATAGAATACTGTGCCCATGCAAAACAGAAGAGAATACACGTTCAGTTTCTCTTTAGGGTTTTTGTTTTCGTTTCTGTTGATTTTTCTCTTTAGGGTTTTCGTTTTCGTTTGGATTTTCTGTTTCGGAATACTGTTTCGTTCTCGTTCTCGTTTTCGTTTATATCAATCTCAGTACTTATTTCGTTCTGTTTCAAGTGTTTAATTTCATTTTCTGCTTTCAGTATTTTGGTTTTTGTTTAGATTAAATTTCGTTTTTGCATTTAAAGTTCGTTTCTCTTCTAATTTCGTTTAATGTTCAGTGTTATTCAATTCGTGTTTCTGTTGCAATTTTCGAATTAATGGAAGGCTAAATCTTAGGGTTGGACCCTAGGACAGATTGCAAACCTTTAATGGAGGTTCTCTGTACTTATAATTTTATGTACTGCTTGGTTCTTCCTGTTGGGTCTCTGTTCTGTATCTTTTCAAATTAGAGTCATGCTTAATGATTCTGAGTTGGTTGATTCAGTATTCTCAGGTTGCTTAATCCTGAGAGATTTGGCCTGACGAGGTTCGCGTTTGCTTAATTCGTGTAGGAAGTTTTAGGTTAATCTTCGCTTAGTAGGTTAATCTGGACTACCAAGGATTAAGTTGTGATAGATTATCTTTCGTAAACCGAGGATATTAGAGGCGCAATCTGTTCGAAGGTCTGACTTGTTTAATCACTGCAATTAATTGGTATTTTTGTTTTATTTTATATACTTTTGCGTTCTGTTAAAAACCCCCCATTACACGTTTAATCCCTACAACAGACAATTGATCCTTGAGATACGACCTAGGAGTCACTTCCTAGTACTGCATTTAATTGTATTAATTTGACTGAGTACGACCTCGATCACACGGGTGTGAATTTCGGTTTCACACTGAGTTCGGCGTTGACTCGGTCCGCTGTACATAGAGCTAGATACATTGATTGTATTGTTATGAGGGCCGAGAGGCCAAGTCGGTTGTGATACCCTGATGACTTGTGTCATGATGAGTGAGCCAGGGTGGAGGAGATGCCTCCAAGGACCCTGAGCTTACTGAGATGTTTATCTCACCCCGTGTGGGGCTTATGTTATTTCAGGTGATGCTTCTGGTAGGAAGGAGCGGTCTCAGGGCGGGAGGCCCCAACAGAGATGGTACCTGCTAGTCTAAGAGGCAGCAGCGGAGAGCTTGGAGCTCGGCTCAGCTTTTGTGGTGTTTTGTGCCCTGGAAGGCATGTGTGTGCACATGTGGCATTTTGAGTTGTATTCTGTACATGTTATGTGTGCCCTCTGGTGAGGAAGGATCCTAGGGATCAGAAAGCGCTCTATTCTTTTGTATAAACACCTCGAGTGTCAGACAGTGTATATTTGTACATAACCAGTTCTATTATGTAATGTTTATGCTTCCTCCTGTTTATATCTTTAAGATATTAATGCTATCTGCCTATGGTTTGGTTGTATGATCTGGTTAAGTAGGGGCTTGTTTTATGCCTTGTGGTGGACTGTTTGATATTCCATCCATAATGTAATCAAGAAATATGGGTTTGGTTTTATGCTCCCGCTAAACAAACATGTATTAATTAAATGATTAAGCGCTAATCTGATATAATCATAATGATAATACATCGGGTGCACATGGGGTGTTACATTTTATGGTATCCGAGCGGTTTCTTGATGGAAACATTATGTATGGATATTGTGTGTGGCTCTTGACTGTTGTTTGTATTTAGCATGACTATTGCATGTGTGGACACTAGTTGTGGGCCTGATCAACTCACTGTTTGGTGTGCATGTGTAGTGTCATGACGAGATCAAGAAACAACAGTGGGGTGGCCAATGCCCAACCAGATCCAGTGGCGGCTGCATTGGCAGCCATGCAGCAAGAGATGGCTGAGAATAGGCAGATGCAGGAGGCGATGCAACATGAGATGGCTGCTAATTGAGAGGTGAACGAAGCCTTGATGAAGGCAAATTGGGAGATGATTGATGAGATGAGGACCATGAGAGGAGGTAACCAGGCATCGTCTGTACCTCCTACACATAAGGGTGATGGTAGCCGTCACCAGGCTAGTGGTAGCCATGCCAGAGAGGACCAGGTGTCCCATGCAGAGGCTGTGGATGATGTTGCCGCCAGAGGGAAGATGCTAGTTGCTTTCAGAAAGCATGACCCTCCAGTGTTTCTTGGTGGTTATGATCCAGCCGCAGCAGCTCGGTGGCTGCAGGCTCTGGATAAGATTTTCACGGTGATGGAGTGCCCCGATCCCCAGAGGTTGCTCTATGCGACCTATATGTTACAGGGCGATGCCCATGAGTGGTGGACCACCACACTCCAGTTGCTCAGAGGCCGGGGAGAGGTTGTTAACTGGCACATGTTTGAGGCTTGCTTCCTGGATCGCTATTTCCCCAGGGATGCTCATGAGCAGAAGTAAGCAGAGTTTGACGGTCTTGTTCAGGGGAGCATGACTTTAGATGAGTACCTGGCCAAGTTTAATGAGCTGGCCAAGTATGCTCATTTTCGGAGGTCCTTACCAGATGCAGATACGCTTGCTGCTAAGTTTCAGAGGGGACTTAGAGAGGGCATAGCGGTGTTGGTTGCTAGTAGTGGATCCCGTGACATGGACGGCTTGGTGAGGCAGTGTCGCCAAGTCGAGGACACGCTCCGCCGTTTTGGAAGCAGTCAGTCTTCTACCCCAGACAGACAGGAGGGGAAGAAGCCCAGCAGTACTGGTCCACCCGGTAAGGGTAAGGGCAAGGATCTGAGAGTCTCCACCTCTTTTGGGAGATTCAAGAGGGATTCTAGCCGGAGCGGCTCAGATCGGGGGAGGCGGCCCCCGAAGTGCCCAGCATGTGGGAGGGAGCACTGGGGAATGTTCCCCTCAGGTCAGATCATCTGCTACAGATGTGGCCAGCCAGGCCACATTTCCCGAGAGTGCACAAAGGCGGGAGGCCGTGCACAGGCTACTACCGTTGAGATGACAGCGCCCACGACTGGCTGGGTGTACACCGTTGATGCTAGAGAGGTGGCCAGGGCTCCAGATTTGATCAGAGGTACGGTTCTGATCGACGCTTGTGATGTGAGAGTCTTGTTTGACTCTGGAGCTACGCATTCCTTTATTCAGGAGGTGCTTGCAGATAGGCGTAAGCTGCCTATGACTAGTTTTTCCTCTCCGATGGAGGTTACCACCGCATCTAGTGAGAGATGTCGGGTGAGCACGTGTTGCAAGGACGTGCGGTTCCAGCTTGATGGCAGAGAGTACATGATTGATCTGTACTTCCTAACTATGCCTACCCTTGACATTATTCTGGGTATGGATTGGTTTTCCAAATATGGCGTGATGTTGGACTGTTGTCAGTGTTGTGCCTTCTGACGGAGCTGGCTCAAGTTCCACCTCTTTCCTATCAGTCTTGCAAGCTCGCAAGGAACTCAGGGAAGGAGCTCAGGGCTATATCTTCACATGTGTGGTTGAAGATAAGCCAAGTCTTGATCTGTCGCAGATCCCGATGGTTAGTGAGTTTGCGGATGTGTTTCCTGAGGAGATCACTCAACTACCACCTGAGAGAGAGATCGAGTTCTCCATAGATCTGGTTCCTGGTGTGGGACCAATATCTATGGCACCTTACCGCATGGCTCCTCTGGAGTTGAGGGAGCTGAAGGTGTAGCTTGAGGACCTGTTGTCCAAGTAGTTTATCAGACCGAGTGTCTCACCTTGGGGAGCACCGGTGATCTTCGTGAAGAAGAAGGATGGCAGTATGAGGCTCTGTGTTGATTACAGACAGATAAATAAGGTTACTATTAAGAATAGGTATCCTTTGCCTTGGATTGATGATCTACTAGATCAGTTGAAGGGAGCTACGGTGTTTTCTAAGATCGACCTGAGATCCAGATATCATCAGATTCGGATCAAGCCTACTGACATACCTAAGACAGCCTTCCAGTCTAGATATGGTCACTTTGAGTATCAGGTCATCCCCTTTGGTCTGACGAATGCCCCTGCAGTGTTCATGGACTATATGAATAGGGTATTCAGACCTTTCTTGGATCAGTTTGTGGTGGTTTTTATAGATAACATTCTGATCTACTCCCGAACGGAGACGGAGCATGCTGAGCATCTCAAGATTGTTCTTCAGACCTTGAGGAATGACCAGTTGTACACCAAGTTGGCTAAGTGCAAGTTTTGGTTATCTGAGGTCAAGTTCCTTGGTCATGTGATCTCAGCAGCTGGGGTATCAGTTGATCCTAGCAAGATAGAAGCGGTGATGTCTTGGGAGAGACCCAAGGACGTATCTGAGGTTCGGAGTTTCCTTGGCTTGGTCGGATACTACCGGAGATTTATTCAGGGGTTCTCCCAGATAGTGATACCTTTGACTCGACTTACTCGGAAGGGGGTTCCGTTTGTTTGGACCCATGAGTGCGAGCAGTGCTTTCAGGAGTTGAAGGAACGGTTGACTACAGCTCCAGTGTTGACCCTTCCTGACCCTGAGGGAAGCTTTGAGGTATACTGTGATGCTTCCAAGCGGGGGCTTGGATGTGTACTGATGTAGGATAAGAAGGTTGTTGCCTATGCTTCCAGGCAACTGAAGCCTCATGAGGAGTCTTATCCTATCCATGATTTAGAGCTTGCAGCCGTGGTGTTTGCTCTAAAGATTTGGAGGCACTACCTGTATGGTGCTAAGCTGGTGGTGTTCAGTGACCACAAAAGTCTCAAATACCTCTTTGATCAAAAAGAGTTGAATATGAGACAGAGGCAGTGAATGGAGTTCCTCAAAGACTATGATTTTGAGTTGAGATACCATCCCGGCAAGGCAAACGTTGTAGCTGACGCCTTGAGCAGGAAACATATGAGGGACGCCTGCATGATGATCTCTGATTGTAAGTTGGTTGAGCAGTTCAGAGACATGCACCTGAATGTGACCAAAGGTGCTCATAGTCTTAAGCTGAGCAGGACCAAGGTATTTAATGATCTGATTCGGAGGATCAGAGAGGCACAGAAGCAAGATGAGGCTGTAAGGGCCATGATTGGCCAACAGGATGTTTCCTGGGAGGATTACGACTTGGTGTTGTACCAAGATCGTATTGTGGTGCCTAAGGGCGAGTTGGTGGACGTCGTCCTATCTGAGGCTCACAAGGGCCAGTTCAGTATCCATCCAGGTGCCACTAAAATGTATTAGGACTTAAAGAGGAATTTCTGATGGTCGAGGATGAAGAAAGACATAGCCGAGTATGTGGCTAAGTGTCTGGTGTGTCAGAAGGTAAAGATTGAGCATCAGAGACCGTCTGGTTTGTTGCAGCCTTTATAGGTCCCTGAATGGAAATGGGATAGCATTTCCATGGACTTTGTAGTGGGGTTACCGAGAACTCAGGCTGGATGTGACTCCATCTGGGTTGTGGATAGGCTGACCAAGTCTGCTCATTTCTTGCCTGTGAAGACTGACTACACAGCGAAGAAGTTGGCCCAGTTGTATGTCAGGGAGATAGTGAGGTTGCATGGTGTCCCTGATAGTATTATCAGTGATAGGGATCCGAAGTTCACCTCTAGGTTCTGGGGTACACTTCAGGAAGCTTTTGGGACCCAGCTGAGGCTTAGCACAGCCTACCATCCTCAAACAGATGGTCAAACCGAGAGGACCATCCAAACTCTGGAGGATATGTTGAGGGCTTGTGCCATGGAGCAGGGCACTAGCTGGGATAAGTACTTGCCTCTGGTGGAGTTTTCCTACAACAACAGCTTCCATGCTAGTTTGGGCATGGCCTCCTATGAGGCCTTGTATGGCCAGCGGTGTAGGACTCCCATATGTTGGATGGAGGTAGGTGAGAAGCAACTCCTTGGACCTGAGATGGTTAAAGCGACTTCGGAGCAGATTCGGATGATCCGAGATAAGTTGGTGAAGGCTCGGAGTCGTCAGAAGAGCTACTATGATCATAGACACAGACCCCTGCAGTTTGAAGAGGGTGATCATGTGTTTATGAGGTTATCTCCGATTACGGGGGTAGGACGGGCCTTGGGAGTAAGGAAGCTGAGTCCTAGGTTCATTGGCCCCTACCAGATCCTTCAGAGAGTAGGGCCAGTGGCGTATAGGCTAGCTTTACCTCCCCAGTTGGCGGGGCTGCATGACGTGTTCCACGTATCTCAGCTGAGGAGGTATGTAGCGGACCCCTCGCACGTGGTAGAGCCCGACACAGTTCAGATTAGAGAGAATCTGACGAGTCCTACTCGACCTATGAAGATCTTGGATCAGACGGAGAAGCGCATCCGGAGCAAGACCATTCCCATATTCAAGGTGCAATGGGAAGGGAGAACGCCTGAGGAAGCGACTTGGGAGCGGGAGCAGGAGCTGTTGCAGCTGTACCCTGAGTTGTTTGACAGGTATGATCCTTGGTTGTGCGGACAAAAGTCCTAAAAAGAGGGTTTGAATGTGATAACCCTAAGTCCCAGCGCGTATGGCGCAAGTCTGGGCGCGAACGGCGCTGAATTCTGCAGAAAACCTTCTGCAGAATTCTTCTGCAGAACAATGGCGCTCCTGGCGCCAGGTTGGCGCGGATGGCGCCACAGCTTCTGGAGTCCGGCGTTGATGGCGCGGGAATGGCGCTCCCAGCGCCAGGGTCTCTTGTGGTTGGTGCCTGGGGCGCCAGGCTGGCGCGGGTGGCACTAGACCACCCAGCTGACCTGTTCTTATGTGCAGCTGGCGCGAGTGGCGCCATTTGTGGTGCGGGAGGCGCCAGACTCTCTGGTAGTTGGCGCTCTTGGTGCTGGAAGCTGGCGCTGATGGCGCCGGAGACTCTGGAGGTTGGCGCCCCAAGCGTGTGGTTGGCGCGGATGGCACCGTGCTTCCTTGTAGTTGGCGCGCGCCATAGTGGCGCGATCAACGCCAGAGTGGCGCGATCCACGCGGTAGCTCTGACAGGACCACCATAAAAGGCTGGGGTCGCGATTTTCAGAAGGAAAACTTGGTTTTCTCCTTCCTCCAGCACCCCACCTCCATTGTTGAAGCTCCAAGCTTCATTCCTTCGCTTTAGTTCACCAAAAACACTTCCTTAAATACCTTTTGTGATGGAAATCACTTGTGGAGCTTGAATCCATCCTTCATTCCCCTTAGAACCCACTCATTGTGAGAATTCCTTTCTCAAGGGAAGTTCGTGGAACTCGAGTTCGACGAGGAACGGCGACGATTTGTTAGTACCCGAGCTAGGGGAAGTCGTCCTTGGGCTTTCTTTGCCATCTTTGAGGTAAGAAACTCGAGAAACTCCGCTTTATTTATGAGTTGGGGTTTTGGGTGAATAGTGACCCTCTTGTGATAGAGCTAGTTTTAGCTTTGGGTCCATTGGAACATGTATTTAGAATGTTGTGAGGATGTAGGATTAGCTCTCAAATGTGAGTTTGATGAACTTTGAGTTCTTGGCTCTAGATGATGGATGTATAGTGATATGTTGAGTTGCTTGGCTATGTCTTGACATGCAAGAGCCTTGGTTTGTGGCTTTGATGGCCTCGGGAGGCTAGTGGAACGGTGCCTTGTGTGTGAAAGAGTCGTTCAAGCCATGTGTGAGCCATTGAGCCTTGGGCTTGTGTTGAGCTTTGAGCTCTTGATGTTGGCTTGCATTGAGTCTTGTGATGACTCAAGTGCCATGTGGGCATGAGATAGACCATCGAGGGTCTATGAGTTGGCTTGTGAGTGATAAGCCTTGTTGAACCTTAAGATAGACGATTTTGTGGTCTTGGAAAGGATTGTGGTTCCTTTCATCTGAGGCGGTTGAGAACCGTACTTTATGCTTTATGCCTTGTATGGCTATGTGGAAGATTGATGTATGCTTATGTGCCTTGTTTAGGGCGTGACACCGCGGGTGTCAGTGGCTTGGGCCACAGAGCAAGGGAAGAACCGCAGAGCTCGGCTTTGCCAGGTAAGTTCTTGGTCCCTTGGGGATGTTTCCCACTTGCTTATGCTCCACCCTACTCCGAGGGAGTAGTGGTTACATTCATGATACATGCATTATTGGTTGTTGCATACTCATGATGATATATGCTTGAGACATGTATGAAGCCTGTTATTTAGATCTTCTGGCCAGTTAGATATATATGGACCTCCCTAGGAGTAGAGTGCACCTCCTAGTTTGGTTTGCTCATGGTTGATTGGATCCCGGGGTGATGATGATCCCCTAAGACCAAGAGATAGGTGTGTCCCGTCGTGGTTGATTGCCTATTCTCGGAGGTACCATATATGTGCGTCCAAGCGTAAAGGGTAGCTCCCGATGGGATGGCACGGGTGTGAATTCCGATTTCACACTGAGGTCGGCGTTGACTCGGTCCGCCGTACATAG
This sequence comes from Glycine tomentella, assembly GCA_007407185.1. Taxonomy (NCBI): domain Eukaryota; kingdom Viridiplantae; phylum Streptophyta; class Magnoliopsida; order Fabales; family Fabaceae; genus Glycine; species Glycine tomentella. Next base: position 138,716 of record PYAF01005524.1, read on the forward strand.
AGCTAGATACATTGATTGTATTGTTATGAGGGCCGGGAGGCCAAGTCGGTTTGATACCCTGATGACTTGTGTCATGATGAGTGAGCCAAGGTGGAGGAGATGCCTCCAAGGACCTTGAGCTTACTGAGATGTTTATCTCATCCCGTGTGGGGCTTATGTTATTTCAGGTGATGCTTCTGGTAGGGAGGAGCGGTCTCAGGGTGGGAGGCCCCAGCAGAGACGGTACGTGCTAGTCTGAGAGGCAGCAGCGGAGAGCTTGGAGCTCGGCTCAGCTTTTGTGGTGTTTTGTGCCCTGGAAGGCATGTGTGTGCACATGTGGCATTTTGGGTTGTATTTTGTACATGTTATGTGTGCCCTCTGGTGAGGAAGGATCCTAGGGATCAGAAAGCGCTCGGACGCTTATTCTTTTGTATAGACACCTCGAATGTCAGACAGTGTATATTTGTACATAACCAGTTCTATTATGTAATGTTTATGCTTCCTCCTGTTTATATTTTTAAGATGTTTATGCTATCTGCCTATGGTTTGGTTGTATGATCTGGTTAAGCAGGGACTTGTCTTATGCCTTGTGGTGGACTGTTTGATATTCCATCCATAATGTAATCAAGAAATATGGGTTTGGTTTTATGCTCCCGCTAAACATGTTTTAATTAAATGATTAAGCGCTAATCTGATATAATCATAATGATAATACACCGGGTGCACACGAGGTGTTACAATATCATACTCTGTTGTGCTCTGTTTTTTTGCTGTGTTTTGCACAAAAATAAAATCTAATGAATTATCTAAGTAAGGGGGAGCAAATTGAACAAATTAAGTCTAAGGAAGCAACTAATGCAAGTTAACGATTAATGTTTATGCAAGCATATCTCTTAACACTTGTTTTTGGCGAAGAGGCTAATTTGTTTTCAGGTTTACATAGTTCAAAGTCTTCTATTTTCATCCCTCAAAGTACTTCAAAATCAAACACATGGTCAATCAAATATTTGGCATGTTCAAAGCCAAAAAGGGGGAGATTGTTGGATATAGGGGGAGCAACAAGAAGAATGAAGCCTATGACTTAGAAGAATGTTTTGAGCTTTTCATATGCCTTGAAGATTGTAATTCAAATAAAGTGTAGGAGAAGCCAATCTTTTGATCCTTGCATTGCATGCATAGAATCATTAACATGCTTAAATGTTTTCATTAAAATATCAAAGATACTCACAATTTGAAAAAGGATTTAATTGAGTAATGTTTTTGGAAAAATGTAATTTCACTATTTTAATCGATTACGTAGCAGATTAATCGATTATTCAGTTCATGTTTAAAACTGGAAAAACTTTGATGAACACTTTAATCGATTACACAACTCTTGTAATTGATTACATAGTGTCAAATAGATTTTGTGCATTGCTGTGATAATCGATTACCATTATTCGTAATCGATTACATAGGCTATTTGAATAAGCTTGGTTTTCTGCTTTAATCGATTACTGATATTTGTAATCAATTACACAAGCTATTTTTGGAATAAAACTTTTCTGATTTAATCGATTACAGCTCGGATTAATCAATTATTTTGTTCATTTTTGAAACCTAGAATGAGCCTTGAACACTTTAATCAATTAAGTGACAATTTAATCGATTACATATGTGTTTTAATCGATTATTTGGCGCGTGAAATCAATTACAGGTTGTTACAAAATTCTGTTATAAATAGAAGGAAGGCTTGGCTTGGTTTGCAACTTGAACACTTCGAATTTTCTGAGTATACACAACCCTTCTAAGAGTTAGAAAGTGATTTTCTGGGTTTACTAACTTCTTGTCCCACTCTTTAATCTTCATGGGTATTGAATGATTTCTTGGGCAAGAGATTTCAAAAGTTTAATGGAGACCATGTTCTAAAATTCTGTTTCTGCAATTCAACCTTGATTGGTAATTCATATGCATTCATATTCATTGGATCATCAAGTTGTTTCTCTCCTTAATCTTTGATTGTAATTTCATTTTTGTAATCTGTTATTTGATGCTATTGTAAAAGGGTTCTTGAAGCTTGGGCTAGAGTAGTGTTCTCTGGTTGTTGTTCATTAGATGTCTAATAGAGTTTTAGATTTTTATTCTTTATCTAGTGTTGATAAAGAGAGTTTGTTGTAAAGCTTGTAAGAACAGAAATTTATAATAGTAGAACTCTAATCTAGTATTGATTAGAAGAAACTGGATGTAGCTTCTCTTGAGAAGTGAACCAGTATAAATTGTTTGTGTTAATTTTCTTTATCTCTATTTCTACAAGTCATCTTGTTCATTTGTTCTTGGTGTCATTATCATTACTCAACAGGTTCTGTTTTGAGCTATTGGTTTCTTGAGCTGAGTGATTTGATTGATTAAAAGCATTCTTGGTTTAAAAGTGATTAAGATCCTTTGACTCTGATTTTGTAAATTTTAAAAAGACCAAGTTTAAACCAATTCACCCTCCTCTTGGTTATTGTGGATATTCTTATTGTTTTCAATTATCCCCAAGAAGAGGCATGATAAGAACATCACGACTGTGGCTACTAATGCCAAGATATTTTTCCTTGCTAAACAAATTTTGAACATTACCCATGATGACTGCACCTGGATTGTTGATTCTGGTGCCTCATTCCACATTACCCCACATGAGGGATTCTTTTTTGCTTACAGAAAGGGAGATTTTGGTGTCGTGAAGATGGGAAATCAGGTGACCAACAAGATTGTTGGTGTTGGTGATGTAAACCTGATCACAGATGTAGGGTGTCGACTTATGTGGAAAGATGTAAGGCATGTGCATGACATGCAATTGAACCTAATCTTGGTCGGCAAGCTTGATGATTTCGGGTTGGTGAACTATTGTGGAGGATGTAGATGGAAGCTGGCCAAGGGAAACTTGGTCATGGCTAGAGGCAAGAAGGAAGGCTCCTTGTATGTCATGCAAGGAAAGATTATTGGTCGAGAAGCCAACTCTGTCCGAGATGGACCTAATTTGGAGCTGTGGCACAAGCGTCTCGGTCACATGAGTGAGAAAGGGCTCCAGATTTTGGAGAAAAAGGAGCTATTGATTGGGTTGAAGGGCCAAGTGCTAGAGAGTTGCACGCGCTGCCTAGCTTGAAAGCAGCATCGGATTTCGTTTGTGAGACCGGATCAACCCAGACGATGCAAGAACATCCTTTACCTCGTTCATACTGATGTTTGCTCCATGTCTAAAAGATCACTTGGTGGAGCTCAGTATTTTGTTTCCTTCATTGATGACCATTCCCGCAAAGTGTGGGTATATTTGCTGAAGACAAAAGTCCAGGTACTCCAATCTTTCAAAGAATTCCATGCTATGGTGGAAAGGGAGACTGGCAAGTAGGGATGGAAATACGCCAGGCCGCCTATCAGGGGCCTTTGGCCTGGCCTGTTTAAGGCCTAGTCTGGCCTAGCTTATTTATTATAAAGGCCAAACTTAGGCTTTTTAAAAAACCTATTTAAATAAAAAGGTCGGGCTCAAGCTTTACAAAAAGCTTGTTAGGCCTGTCAGGCTAGCCTCTCTCTCTCTCTCTCTCTCTATATATATATATATATATAAATTAAAAAGATATAAATCAATCCTTTTAAAAAAGAAATAAAATAAGAAAAAATAAAATCTAAATAGTCTATCTTACTTAAAAGATAAAATATAAAATAGGAAATTTGAAATCTTTGTAGTAGGTTTGTAAAAAAGCATATAATAGGCTAGCCTCTCTCTCTCTCTCTCTATATATATATTAAAACTAAAAAAATATAAATCAATCTTTAATTGAGTTTGTTGTGATTAGTAAATTTTAATCTCATATTAGAGTGCTCTAATTAATTTTAATTTTTTTCATGCACAAATTAAAAGGGAAGTATGTCGATATGTGTATTTCTTTTTATTAAATTAAAAAGGTATTATGCGAATTCTCGAAGTTTTGCTAATATATGATATTTATTGTAAAATAGGCTTTTTAATAGGCTCGTAGGCCAAGCCAAGCTTTTAAATAGGCTAGGCCAAGCCTTAAAAAAAAACCTATAACAGGTAAATAGGCTAGGCCAGGCTTGATGTTTTTAAATAAGGCCAAGGCCAGGCCTAACCAAGCCTGGCCTATTTCCATCCCAAGTGGCAAGAAATTGAAAGTTGTTCGCTCTAACAATGGTCGAGAGTATTCTGGCCCCTTTGATGCTTACTGTAGAGAAGTCGGGATCCGACTTGAAAATATGCCTCCAAAGACTCTGCAACTGAATGGTTTGGCTGAGAAGATGAACCGAACTATTGAAGAAAAGGTCCGAAGTATGTTGTCTAATGTCGGGTTGCCAAAAACATTCTGGGGAGAAGCCGTTAGAATTGTTGTTGATTTGATCAATCTCTCACCATCACAACCACTTGAAGGAGAAATTCTAGAGGAAGTCTGGAGTTGTCGAAAAGCAACTTATGATCACTTGAAGGTGTTTAGATGTCGAGCTTTTGTACATATCCCCAAGGATGTGAGAGCAAAGCTTGATGCAAGGATGAAAGAATGCATCTACCTCGGTTCACTGAAAATCGAGTTCAGGTTCAGACTTTGGGATCCGATCAATAAGAAGATAGTAAGAAGGCGAAATGTGGTTTTTCATGAAGACGAGACCACTCATGACATCTCGAAGCCCAAAATCCGGGTTTCTGCCCGACATGAGAAACCCGTCCCTCTTGACCAAGCTAAAGCTAGGTGAGAGCCTAATGAAGAAGAAAATGAAGAAAATGATGATCAGCAACAAGCTGATGAGGACCAAGAAACTGAAGTCCGAGTTGATGTAGAGGACTGGGATGAAAATGATGAACCGGGTTCTCAAGATGCTAAAGAACAACAGCCAAGATACCCCACTAGAGAAAGAAGACCTTTTACAAGGTATCCACCTGATGAATACACCATTGTTGCTGAAGACGGTGAGCCTCATACTTATGATGAGGTCATAACGAGCTCAGAAAAAGAAGAATGGGAGAAGGCAATGCAGGACAAGATGAAGTCTCTGCATGAAAATCAGACTTATGAGCTGATCGAGTTGCCTAAAGGAAGACGAGCTCTGAAGAACAAGTGGGTGTATAAAATCAAATATGAAGAGAACGGCTAGAAGCTGAGATACAAAGCCCAGATTGTAGTGAAAGGCTGCAATCAGAAGAAGGGGATTGATTTTCAAGAAATCTTCTTTCCTGTTGTGAAGATGACCGCGGTCCGAACTGTGTTAGCCATGGCGACTTCAATGGACCTAGATGTAGAACAAATGGACGTGAAGACGACATTTCTTCACGGTGAGTTGGAAGAAGAAATATATATGGAGCAACCTGAAGGGCTCCAAGCTCCGGGATGTGAAGACATGGTATGTCGGTTGTAACATCCTAAAAATTTAAATATGTTAGTTATAGATAAAAAGAGAAATTACAAAAATGTTTAAAGAATAATGACCATATTACCCTTTCCCTTCATATGAGAATTACCATATTACTCTTGAAATAGAAATTACAAAAAAGCCTTGGAGTAAGTGACAAATTGCCTTAGATATTTTGTAGAGACTTGAAGAAATTATAGAAATACCCCTGAAATGACAAATTACCCTTAGTAACAGATAAAAAACACAAGAAAACTAGGAGTACCTAAACTGGCCAAAAATTTATGATTAGGTAAGCCAGAAGATAAGTTTCTAAATTTTACTACCCAATATAATAAATGCAAGTAAATAAATCTTACAATAGAAATAAAGAAAATTGCATGAATATCTAAAGCTATCAAGAGCTATAGTTTCAAACCATGTCATAATATGATGAGGAAAATTATCACATGAGAAACACCTATGATGGTAGTGTGATTCAAGAAGGATAGGATAGAAGCTAATGGATTCAAGTGACAAGTTTATAAGTGCTTAGAATATATTTAGTTATGATTAGTTAATTTAAGAAAAGAAACCAATTCTAGCTATGTAGGATTTTGGGCAAAGGCTTATATTTTAAATGCATGTCACATATGTAGCTAGTATATGAATTGGAAGACACATGAATTACACTAGATATAAATTAAAAGAAAACATTCATGAGGAAGCCATGTTAAAGTGGCTATGTGTGTGCATGCTTTTAAGCAAAAACAAAAGAAAATGCAAATTGAAGTATCCATGTATATGTGTGTAACCGTAAATGCCTTATGTGCACAAAACAAACAAAATAAAGCCCCCTAAAGAAGCCTTCCATGTGCACATAGTCATTTAATGAAGGAATCTTTCTTCTTGCTTAGTAAGCATGCATTTAATGCATAAAATTAAAATATCATTAGGTCATGATTACTTAGTTACTTTAGAACCAAACCAAGGACTAACTAAGTTACATCCTAACTAATTTCTTTACTTCCTAACCAAAAAATTTTCTATAAGTACCCCCTTGAATTAAAATTTGGCACAAGCCATGCTATTCCCCTCAAACTTATGGCCAATTGCATTTTCTCTCTTTCCTTCTTGATATAGAAATCATAGTTCTTCACTTTTATTGCCTCCTTCACCTTTCTAAAACATCAAATTATAGACAAGACTTTCATTCTTTCAAGACCTTGAGGTGAAGCCAAATACTTGGAGGAATTGGAAGCAAACTTGTTTAGGGTAGGTGAAAGTTAGGTTTATTTATCATTTGATTCTTGAGATTATTCGTATGGTTGTAAGCTGAATTTTGGACTGTTTTGAAATTTCCATATCTCCCTCTATACTTAAAAAATGAGATGTTTGACCACTCATTTTAAAGCTTAGGATGTCCTGTATATTTTCCTAAAATATGGAACCAAACTAAGTAGTGAATCATGCACATAAAATTATTTTAGGTCAAGCTGTCCGAAATTGTCCACACCAAAACAGCTTCTGCCATTTGTTTTGAAAATTTTATTTCTCTCTCATTTCTTATTCAAATTAGGTGTATGATACATGGAATTAAATATCTAAATGTCAACTATAACATATAAAAATTTCAGCTAAAACTAGATTGTTTACTGCTTGCAATCGTGAAAACACTAGGAGATGTTAGTGTGGAATTTTGAGACTGCTGGCAAATTTGAAGTTCTATTTTTAAAATATTATATCTAGAGTTTTATAACTCCAATTGAGGCATTTGATACCTTTTTAGAAATCTTAGTAAGTCTAATTTTAATATACTAAAAGATAGGGATTTAATGACTTGTAGATTAGTACAGTTTATAGGAAGAACTTAATCATATGTGGTGAGAAATCTTGTTGTTATGATGTTCTTGAAAAGTGTTATTTCATGATGATGAAATTTTAATATTTTATGGCATAATTTGCATGAAATGAGTTATGTATATTTGCATGTCATTGAGCATGTCATGTGCATTAAGAAAGATAAAAAGATAAAACCTGAAGGGTGATATAGTTAAGCTGAGCACATCCCTGATGGTGCCCAAAGGGTGATACGGTTAAGCCGAGCATGGCCCTAAGGGAAAGACTAAAGAAGATAATACCTAAAGGGTGATACAGTTAAGCTGAGCACAACCTTGATGGTACCCAACGGGTGATACAATTAAGCCGAGCAAGACCCTGCGGGAAAGACATATTGACCCAAGGGTGATACAATTGAGCTGAGCACAACCCTATGGGACCCCAAAGGGTGATACAGCTGAGCTGACCACGACCCTGCGGGAGGAACCTAAATCTAGTAATGAGCTCATTGTCTAGTTTAGGGTATTAAAGAGGAGAATAACAAAGGTAAGCTTTGCATTGACATGATTGAAAATGATGCTTGCATTAATGATGAAGTATGAGATTATTTTTAAGTGTTTGCGAATAAAATGAATCTACTTCGGGTTGTATGTTTATGAAATTAAAAATCAACTATAATTGTTCACATGTTTCCTTAATAAACCGAAGTAGCTGGAATGATGACGATGACACTGTATGATAAGTAAATTTTCTCCTATTGGGAATTCTTTGGAATTCTCATTGATTTAGTGTATTTCTGTGTCATTCCAGACAGGTAAATCAAAAGGAGCAACTACAAAGTGAGGACAAGTTGAAAGATTTTTTTTAATGTTGCAGACTTGTAGTATTTTCCTATATGCTTTGTAGTATGTGGACATTAATATTATTGTATGAAATATTATTTACAAGTTATTACTAAGTTTGTAATTTATTAAAGAGACCAAAAAGTCTCAACAAGCTTTGTAACACCCCGTAGGCCTCCGACGTGTTATCATTAATAATATCAGATTAGCGTATAAAATATCAATTAATCAGTTCAGCGGAAACATAGGATCGTTTTCTTGATACATTATGTATGGAATTACATAACAGAACCATAAAATCACGCCCCTGCTGATCCAGTTTATCAAAATTAACATAATAAGACAGATAACAGATCT
>PYAF01005524.1:154373-172954 GCA_007407185.1 Glycine tomentella
GTGTGCTTAGTGTGAATAAATAGTTGGGATTCTTGTGTTGTTGAGTGTTTTATGAATTTTTACGACTTTCATGAGTTCTTATGAATCTTTGAACATGTTTATCTTATTGACCTCTATACTAGATTCATGTTGAAAGTTTAAGCATATGAGATCTAAATTGAAGATTAATAGTAAGAGTAAATATGAGATAAAAGAGAATCATTCATGCATGTTTCATATGCATAAGCCTGACGGGGGCTAGTCCGTGTTATTTACCTCAAAAGGAGGTGTGTCAGATAGTTAGAGGAACTGAGTACGAGCGTTCAGACAATGAGGAGTCTGAGCTGGGGGGTGCTTCGACAGTGGAGAACTCACGCCACCCATGATGATCACATGTAGTGTGGGTGACTTTCCTGTGCACCATTGTGACACCCTGACTGATCGCACAAGTTCTGGACCAGTGATTGGGGCTATCTTGACTATAGTACCAATTGATGAGAATTTGAGAGAATCATGCATCATATAAAGAAGATAAGCATGCATCATATTGTGATGACTTTCTATATATTGTATATATTCTGTGACTTGAATTATGTTTATCATAAACTTACCCTGTATTTTGTGTCTGTGGTTGACACCTGCAATGACCTCAATTTATTTGGGCGAGCAGAGGAACAGTAAAAGACTAGCAAGCTGATGGATTTTGTGGAAGATGTTTTATGGTAGATACTTTGTTATGTTTGTAATATTTTAGTTATGTGAATTATGTACTGGAACTTATATTTGTATGTATTATATCAGACTTATCTGTATGTATTATATTGGACTTTTAAATATTAATTAGTGACAAAAACCTTTTGAGATTAATCATTAGTAAACAAAGTTTGAGATATTATTTGTAAACTAAAAAGAGTTTTCAGTAAAATATGAAGATAAATTTCTGTGCAATGTATTTAGTTATTTGTACTATGCAAAAAGAATTAACAACAGTCTGTATTTTATTGAGCATCAAACTTTCAAATATTTCTCAATGAAGAAAATCTTTTGTACTCTTTCTAAATTTTGAAGATTATTCAGTAATGGAAATTTTGAATTGATATTTTTTAAACAAGTTGGAAAATAATTTTCACTAAAAAGCAATAAAATACAAGATGATAAATCGAGGCGTTACATGGACAACTCACACTTGGCAAAGTGCACACAGACCAAAATTGGTCTGATATGATGACAAAGCCGATATCAGCAAGGAAGTTTGAAGATTGTTGTGAAGGTGCCAGGTTGGTGAACCTGACTCATTGAAGATGTCGGGTTGTTATTGAAAATGTCGGGCTATTGTTTGAACTTGACGCATTGAAGTCGTAGGGGGAGAATTGTTGGATTGGGCTTACTCCTCCAATGATGGTCCAGGCCCATTGAGGGTTCTAAAACTCTAAACCTAATCCACCTATTTAAATGCATTAGTTGACAGTGGAGGCGGTAGTTAGAATCAGAGTGAACGCAGCGCAGCATAGACAAAATTTGACGCCTTAAGTGACATTCTTGAGAGCACATTTGAGCAAGCTTTGTGCTTTGCATTTGAGGGATCTCTATAGAGAGTTTGAGTGAAATACTATAGGGAGTTTGATTATCACCATTGTTGGAGAGGTTGAGTCTTTGTAACCTATTATTCTTATAGTGGAAGATTGATTCTAGACCAATGTCCCGTGGGTTTTTTACTTCTTCACATTGAGGAAGGTTTTCCCACGTTAACAAATTGACTGTGTTTTTCTCTATCTCTCTCATCTCTCTTTTATTGTTCCGCTTCTATAATCGTTTTGAGGGTTTGATCATAACCCAACACATCATAAATTAGAAAGCCATAGAAAAGTTAGGTTGAAAGAGAAGGTAAGGTTACTAACTCATTTTCGGAATGTTCCCAAACACCACGTACCATAGCTTGGCCTTGTCATCCGGTGGCCTTTCAAAAATGTGAATTTTCGCATCGCTGGCCTTCTTAAGATTCCTAATTGCTATCGCTCTGTCTCCAATAACTTCTCTCGCCAACCTTCCCGCTGAAATATCCAACACCCAAATACTTTCTTCCTCCGATCCCTTTTGGTTCTCATCTTTCAGCACTTTCAGAACTTCCAGAGCCAAAGATGCCCAATTTTCAGCTTTCCCGCAGAAACATTGACAATACAATACACCACGAACCACAAGATACCACAAAGATTTCTCACTCAGCAGCAACAACATTCAACTTATACTCGGAAAGGTCTCTCTCTCCAAAACTCAATGTTTCTTTTCAGGATAAAGTGAACCTTTTCCTTCTCCGGATAAGCTCGCCGCAAAAATGCGGATCTACGATAAGGTAGATGAAGGAGATATAGTTATTTACCTGCCTTTCATCTCTCTGTCTCTCTCCCTCTCGCTCCTGTGACGACTAGAGGAATGTTCGCGGTCACAGTCTCTCTCTCTGTGTCGCAATCTTTCCTCATCGACTTTGTCTCTGACCTCCGTCGCAACCTCAAGGTGCGCGTCTCCGATCTCGTTTTTCACATCGGGAAGCCTGAGGCGGTGTTGTTGGAGCTCGCCGAAGCTGCCTCTGATGCAAAAGTGTGTTTCACTGTCAGCAGCTGCGGCTACACGTGGTGCCTTGCTAGCGTGTGTGCGCTTCTTAGTAGCAGCAACTTCTTAACGCCATGAGAGAGAAAGAAATCAGAAAATGAGAGTGAGAGAAATGAGGAGCTATAATAAGGAATAGGGTTTCAGAAAGAGAGGTACCGAGAAATAAGCTTTCTAGAGACCTTTGTAAAAACCTTAACATCGGTTTTTTTAAAAAATTGATGTTATCTAAACATTCATAACATCGGTTTTTTAAAAATCGATATTGAAATAAAAATCATGGCATCAATGTTGTATGCGCTTAGACAACATCGATTTTGAAAAAAATAGATGTAAAATCGTTATGTTAACATCGATTTTTTTAAAATTGATGTTAATCATGTCATTTTATTTACAAAAATGCCACCACATTTTTGTTAACATCGATTTTATAAAAAATTGATGTTAACGTAGCGATGTTAAAACTAGTTTTTTTAGTAGTGGATGTTCTAACGACTTTTGTCTTTGCTTAAGTTTTTCCTTTGACATTTGGATAACACAACCTCAAAGTCGAGGTTGCTAGGAGATACACCCTCATGCGTGTTGGGAACCTCTTTATCTGAGCCCTCATCATCCATATTTGTCCAAAACCTCAAGACAAGTTGGATGTCATTTGCTACCTTGTCACTCTTTCTATAAGGATTTTGTCACTCAACTCCTACGCCAAATCAACATCAACCAACACAGGAACGTAGTGGCCAAAAGTGCGATTTACGATCGCATCATCAGGAGAATAGGGATCCTGAAACCTCTTGCAATGGAAAAAAAAGGATATTTGGCTGCTAATACTCTTGCAGGAGGTCATCAATTCAAATCCAACATTCAGTGTTGGAAAGATAGCCTTAGTGTATCTGAAGCAAGACTCCAAGTGCCTACAGAGCAGACATTTCTCATATCTTCCAAAGAAGAGAAGGAGAACTCATAAAGCCCTATTCCAATTAGGGTGAGCTTCCAGAGATTCATGGTGTGCCAAAGCCTTTTATCAACAAATGCGAAAACTTTAGGGGGGTTGCATCTTTTGGTAGGAAGTTCTTCCATGAAGATGATTCTTGCAACTTTCCAAACCAACTTGTTAGATCTTGCGAGTAATTCAGGTTTAGAAGAGTAATTACTTATATTAAATACGTAGTTAGATCCAAAAATCTTCTATGTTATGATCCTGTAATGGATCTGGGGTCGCGCTCCTGAAGTAGTGCTAACGAGGAACTCGGACTCGTATGTCCAGGGTGGCACTTTGGGAAAAATATGCTTACGAGGTAGGAACCCAGAAGGGAGAGACCTTGTGTTTATTAAGTGACCGAGGTAGGAACTCGGAAGGGGGAGACCTCGTTTATTAAGGTAATCGAGGTAGGAACCCGAAAGGGGGAGACCTCGCGTTTATTGAGTGATCGAGGTAGGACTCCAGAAGGGGGAGACCTTGTGTTTATTAAGGTGACCGAGGTAGGAACACGGAAAGGGGAGACCTCGCGTTTATTAAGTGCCCGAGGTAGGAACCCGGAAGGGGGAGACCTTGCATTTATTAAGGCCTTAGTAAGGTGTCGAGGCATGAACCCGGACAAGGGCTGATCTTGAACTGAACTTGCACAAGGGTACCCGGGTCATGCATACCAAACTCGACAAGGAAAACTTAGTAGTATAATTTGTACCCGACAGTGCCAGAGTGGCATCCGAAGGGTGTAATACACGCGCCAAAGTCATTTATAGATATGACCGCTCCTACATGTTTCCTTACAGAAACACCATCGTCTTCTTCCTTTCTCTGTTTTCCCCATTCCTTAGAGAGAGAAACTTCGTCGCCTCTTACCCTCGACTTAAACCCTTTGCATGCAACTAGAAAGTTGAAAGGAACCACCCAATAGTTAGGTTCCGACCTCTGTTCTTTCTGAAAACCTCCAGACGAAGAGATCGCTTTCTCCAAGAGCCCACCAAGTTCTATTTCGAATGGAAAGAAGGTTTTAGGGCGTTCCAGCTTGGGAAAAGTCGATCCTTAGCTTTCCTGGACATTTTTCAGAAAGTGTGATACAGAGGACATTTGTGGTTGTGACCATGAGGGCGAGAGAGAGTTGGTGTAGCATCAGAGCAGGTAAGCTCTCTGTTCTTGGGAGTTTTTCCCCTTGACTGTGTTCCACCATACTCCGAGAGAGTGTTGGTTATTGTGTGTCATGATGCATGTGGTATTGAAATGGTGTGTTATGCTTTTACTGATAACATGTATATGATGCATACTGTGATGATTAGGGTTGGCAAAGTGGATCAGCCCACCAAAAATGGGTCGGGCTGGTCCACTTTTGCAAAGTGGGTTGAAAATGCTAGCCCACCTCACATTAAGGTGGGTTTGTGGGCCAGTCAGGCCCATTTAATAAAAAATAATTATTTTTCTTAAAAAAAGGCAAAACAAAATTATTTAAGTTATGTTAAAAATTAATAATAAATTATTTTAATACCTTACCTCACATGATTTTTTGATGTTGAATTTCTATGATTTTAATTACAACTTTCTTCTTTTTTGGATGTTCAGGAAAAATCCTTATATGTAATAATAATATGGTATAAATGTGTTAACTATAAACTAATTGTTCTTTTTTAATTACAATTTTTTCAATGTTATGCAGAAAATTCATTTGAGCTTTATTATATGTTTGCTAATCTTTCATTTTCCTATTTGTAGTACCGTGGACGTAGAGCATTGGAGTGGAGAGAGAGCATGTATTATTTTTTATTTTATTTATTTGGTGGGCTGTGGACCTGGTGGGCTGGCCCGGCCCTTCCCAGTTTTGGCCCGCATTTTAGTGGCTGGGTTGGCTTAGCCAATTTACACAATGTGGGCTTGAAGTTTCAACCCAACCCACATCTTTTTGTGGGTTAAACGGGCTGGCTCGTCGGGTCAGGCCCGTTTTGCCAAGGCTAGTGATGATATGTTGTATGAATGATGAGATTCTTTGGTCAGTAGAATAGACTATGTATGGACTTGTTGAAGAGCCAAAGTCATGTGGAACAACTCTTCATGGTCAATTAATATGACTAGAAAACCTGAGAGACTGTGCCCTTAAGTGGATGATCTTTCTTAGTGATATATATATATATATATATGTGTGTGTGTGTGTGTGTGTGTGTGTGTATGCTATATTTGTGCTGCATTCCTGACGTTGGTAGCACCCAACGGAATGGCACTTGTGTTGTGACATACGTGTGATGTATGGTATGATATACCTGTTTGATGCTATGTATCGTGGAAAGTGAACCAGGGGGAGGAGAGGCCTCCAAGAACCCTGAGTTTACTGAGATTGTATCTTACCCCGGTTGGGGATTATGTCCTGTAGGTGATGAGCGAAGACCGGAGGATGCACCCCGAGCCAGGGGACCCGAGTAGGGGAGAAAAGCTCGGATGCTACATCCTGGGCTAAGAGGCCAGGTTCCACTAGAACCTTAGACATTAGGAGCTCGGATGATAAATCTTTGCCTACTACTACACCACACTACACTCGGCTCTACACATTTACAGAGTTAACCCCTGTCCAGTCCTTGGCAGAGTTAAGGGGGCTTCCATCCTTATTCCCTATCCCCAAGTAGTGGCCGGGTTCCGCTGGAACCTTAGACTTTATTTTGAGAGCATGTTAGCTCACTATTTTCTATGTATGGATGTACATTTGTATATATGTATGTGTTATGTACCCCGGATGGGAAAAACACTGACAATGTACATATTGATTATATATATTCTGAAACTTTTGTGCATGAGTTATGCGTTTACCATTCCTTATGCGAAGTTTCATTGATGGCGTAGGATGACGTCATTTTGTTTAATTAATTGATTCATTATCCTTAATTAATCGATGCACTTAACGACCATTTATGAATGTTACTAAATCGGATGCATACATTTTATGGTATCAGAGATGTTTTTCCTAAGGAAGCATTAGGAGGGTAGACTGAGTGTATTCTGTGTTATTCAACTATTTTAGGATTCTTTAGGAATATTGCATGTATGATCACTAATTGTGGGCCTGATCAACTCACCCTTGTGTGTGACCTGTGCAGTACTATAGTGAGAACCCGGAATAATGGTGAGATAGCGGGCGCCAATGACCACCCTGACCCCGTGACAGCTGCTTTGGCAGCTATGCAGCAGGAGATGGTTGCAAACCGGTAGACTAATGAGGCTTTGATGAAGGCCAATGAGGCCTTGATGGCAGAGGTGAGATCTCTGCAGAGAAAAGACAAAGCACCCTCTCCACCACCTAGTTATGAGGACGAGGGTAGTCGCCACCAGGAGAGGGGTAGCCACCGTTTTGATGGGCCTAGCCACTACGGAGGGGACCGATTGTTCCAAGCTGAAGCTAAGATGGAGGTAGCTACGAAAAGGAAGGTGCTCATTGCTTTCCGCAAGCATGACCTTCCAGCTTTTCATGGGGGATATAATCCCATTACTGCCGCCAAATGGCTGCAGGCCTTAAAGAAGATCTTTACGGTGATGGAGTGCCTAGACCATCAGAGATTTCTATATGCTACGTATCTACTTCAGGGAGACGCGCATGAGTGGTGGGTCACCACTTCACAGTTGTTGAGAGGCCGGGGAAAGACTATCACCTAGCAAACTTTTGAGGTCGAGTTCCTGGACCGTTACTTTCCATGAGATACTAGAGAGCAGCAGCAGGCCGAGTTCGAGGGCCTTGTCCAAGGACGGATGTCGGTAGATGAGTATTGGCCAAATTCATTGAGTTGGCTAAGTATGCTCATTTTAGGAGGGACCTACCTGATGCAGAGGTCCTTGTGGCTATGTTCCAGAGGGGACTTAAGGAGAGCATCGAGGAGAAGATTGTCGGTAGTGGATCCCAAGATTTGGACAATCTGGTGAGACAATGACGCCAAGTGGAGGACATGATCAGAAGGCACAGTGGTAGCCAATCTACTCCCTCCACGAGACAGGAAGTGAGGAGGCCCAGCGGCCGGGGTCCAGCTGGGAAGGGCAAGGGCCAGGATCTAAGGGTTGCATCTCCAGCAGACCGGTTCAAGAAGAATTCCAGTCGGAGACTGGCTCCACTTCCCAAGTGTGCTTCGTGCGGGAGGGACCATTGGGGAGTTTATGAGGTTACTCTACAAAAACCCTAGTAGAGCCATAAACAATAATTTTTTTAAAATTATTGTTTATGACACTCAATTAGGGGTGTTCACGAGTATAGGTCACCCGCGAACCCAAATTGACCCAAACCGATTCGAACAGTTTGGGTTGAGTTATTTATGTATTTGAGTTAAAATTGAATCGAACCGATCAAAACCGTTCATGTACGGATTGGATCACGGGTTTAGATCTATAGATTCGATCAAAACCGAACTGAATCGATCAAAACTGATCAAAAAATTTAGAGTTGTTTGGTTTAGTTTTAAATACTGCTAATATTGAGATTCCAAGTGTTGGAACTTCAAATGTTTATAATATTAATGGATCATATTTTATTCATTTGTTTCAATAAATCTGGTTGCACCAAAACTTATTACAAGAAATTAGTTTTTAAGAACTAGTTATGATTCAAACTATTATAGTAAATATCGTTGAAAAATATTTTGTTATAATTTGTATTAGTCTATTTTGGAATATTTTGTTTTAATTTATATTAGTCTATTTTGAAATATTATCAGACATTTGATAATATTGTGTTAGGATAAATAGTTATTTTCATCCTTGAATGTGTAAAGCACTGACAAATTCGTCTCCGAAAAATAGAAATTCAAATTTTAGTCCTCAAAAGTGAAAAAAGTGCGAAAAATTCATTCATCCGCTACTGTTAATGAAAGAGCTTACGTGACACAAAGGGACGAAAATGTCACAAAAATGGTTGTCAACTTGGCTGCTGAATAGATTGGACCAAAATGTCAGTAAGTTTTCATTGGACTGATTTGTCAGACCCCAAATTTCATTTCATTTAAGGATAAAATATAATTTAATCTTCATTTCTCCTTATTTTTTGTTCTAACCTGTAAATATAATTTAATTCTTTCATTGGACCAACACACTTGGTTTTGTTCTAACATGTAATTTAACACCAGCACGTTTGATTTTGTTCTAACCCGTAATTAAGAAAGTTTCTTTTAAAAAATGGTCTTACCAACTCAAAGGACAACAACCAATTAAGCGCATATCTGATATTGGTAAGTGCCAACTTCTTCTAACATATAAGGATTTTCAAAATGCACTAAATAAAAGGGACACTAAAATTTGAAAAACAATTGATTGGGTTGGGTTGGTTTTAAAAAAAAAAATTGAAAACCGAATTGAATCAAACACATTTGATTGGGTTGAGTACTAAATTTGAACAAAAGCATCTCAAAATCGACCCGTAAAACCCCTACACTGAATGACACGATTTTATATTAAAATGTGTGAAGAATCCACTAAAATTCTGCAATTTTTTGCTAAGCTGGTGTTTGTTTATGATTTGTTTTGTAGATTTTTTTTTTTCTCACGGGAATGAGTTAACATGAAAATCGTCATCGTCATTTATCCAAATTTCTAATAACTTTCCCTCCTAGCATACTTTCATGATTTAAAATTGAGGTTGGCATCACCTGCCACTACAACATTTACATCATTAGGGTTTTATGCCCATGACGTACAAGGCTCTATGTAAAGACTAAAGATATAGGCGTTTAATTATTCTTTCTTAAAAAAAAAAATCCGGTAAAAAGATGTTCAATCAAATCATTAAAAAAAGTAATTAAGGATTCTCTTCTAGAATACGGCTACGTAGTAGCTCTAATATCTTAGGCGGAAAACTAAATACAAATTAAGGGACTGAGTGCATATTTGAATAAAGGAGTAAATGATAATTTTGATTTTGAATGTGTAAATAGGTGATAATTTAATTTTTTTTAAATAATAAATATTCTGATTTAATATTTGAATGTGTAAAAAATATAACAATTTTATCATGTTGTTAAGTTTGTGAAATTATCTTGTCATTAAAAATTATAATATTTATATGATCAATTTAACATTAAATTATATAGTTTGAAGATCAATTTAACATTAAGTTGTGAAGTTTAATAATTAATTTATTATTAGATTGTACACATCATATAATTGTCGTACTTTATGTAATTTTTACACATTCAAATACTAAATCAGAATTTTCAATCTTTTAAGAACGATATGTCACATATTTACACTTTAGAAATTAAAATAGTCATTTGTTCTTAAATTAAAGAAAACTTATTGTCACAAAATTAATATTGACCCTCAATCTTTCATCTATATTTTTTGTTTTAGTTTGGTTTTAATAATTTAGTTTTCTTTTTTTTTTTTTACTTTCATTGCTTAAAGTATTTTTGTTAGAACGAATGATCATTCCATCAATTTTTGACACAAATGATACCAATTTTGGCTAACAGTTGTGGCATGCATCCATTTGACAAAACATGTCATACAATGTGTCCCATGTCATCAATTTAACCAAGTAATTGTGATAAACTAACACGAGAGTCAATTTGATCTATCAGAGATCTTTTAAGTAACTAAAGAAAAAACTTTTCAAACTTCAAGAGAAACCAAAAAATATAGATAAGGAAAAAGAATTCAATTTTAACCAAAAAAATACTATAACATTTTAATATTTGCGGATATAATATAATGCTTAGAGTTTTACTCTTTTACATTGTCGAAATTTTATATTGTTAACTGATCAGAAATAATTTTAAATATGACATTAAATGTATTTATTATAAAATTGAGCAAATTTGTATATTATACATAACAAATAATTATTAGATGACACTATAAAAATCATTTATATTTTCAGTTTATATATTATTTACTAATATTCTAATCTAAACGAACTTAATTATTTCATACAAAAAAGGTACCTAGAAAACCATCGTCGGAATGAGTTGAAAGAAAAGAAATGATAATTTGTTGTTCTTGACCAACATCTTAAGAGCATCTTTAACCGTCCATTCTTATTAAAAATTTGAAATTCTTAAAATAAGAACGATTCTTGTAAGGAGAAACCATTGAACGTACTGGTGAGAAAATACGTTCTATATGTAAGAACAAGTTCTTGACAAAAATAAATATATAAAAAATAACAAATGCAAAGTTCTTAACATATATTCGATCCACCATAGCTTTCCGTATTCTTCTGTTGTTTGTTTTCATTCACACCATAGCTTCCACGTTTTACCCACCTTTCAGAAAGGTCATATTCCAACATGTACACTTGTCTGCCACCAGTTTTTGCCTGTCAAGTTTAAGGTAACTACACTATTTTGGAAAACCATTATATGGATCACTCACAATATCGTTATTACTACTTAAATCTAATATTCTAATATCTATTTAAAAAATCTTTAGGCCCATGAAAATGCAAAACTACCCTTATTTTATATTCTGACACCTGTTTTCAGTTAGTTGATAAAATGAGAATTTAGAAAAAATGACTTTTGGCTTACTTTTTAGGCTATGGATATGAAAGGTTGAGAAAAGTAATTCAAATTTTTGGAAACTTCTAAAAGCTTCTACTTCTCTTTCTTCTCCAAATAAAGCTTTCTGCATAAGAAAAAAAAAAAGGAAAACTATTGCAATCTCGATTGAAGCTTTGTAAGAGAAGAAATGGAAAACTGAGAGAGAGGCTCAAGACAAGGAAGCGAAAATGGACAAGGATTAAGGAGAAACGTGTTTGGTTACACCTCTTCATTGTCTCTCCTTTTTTTTTCTTTATCTATGCATGTTTTTTATTTTGATTTTTTTATTTAGGATGTTTCTTTTTCTGATTTGGCTGAAAATCAATGATAACCAAACAACAACAAACTTAGAAAAACATAAGAACCAAAATGAAGGAAAAAAGTTTGAAGAAAGATAGACAGATTCAGTAGGAAACACACAGCCACCATGAAATCACAAGGGCATCACCAATTAAAAATTTGAAAAAAAATGAGAGCAAAATAAACTTGGAAGGCAATATGCGGTAGCTAGGGACCCAGCTAATGTGAAATAATATACCCAATGATTGTAGAGAAAGTAGTGTTCCCGTTTGAGAATGAAATAGCAGCAATAGCAATAGCATTGTTGTTCAGTGTTCTCTTTCAATGTCTCCATCTCATTTTTTTCTCTTTCTTTTATTTTTATATCTTTTTCTTTCCTTTTTTGCGTTTTCTTATTTTAATGTTTCTTTTGTTTTATATGTTTTTTTTTTCTTTATTTGATTTTTATATTATCAAATTTTAAATTAAACATTAAATTAATTAAATTTATTTTAAAATATATATATTACAAATACTATTTTTCCTTTGTTTGATAAATTCATGTACTAAGATTATGTAATAGAAACAAGTTTTTAATCACCATAATTATATATTAAGAGACATATATATTATGTATGCATTAAATTCAAATTTAATACAACTGACTCAGGTTCATTGTTCTAGGTGTGTTTCCACTTGGAACCTAAAACTCTTATTGCTTTTGCAAACTGTTCATCAATGTTGATATTGAAGAAATTAAAAAATTTAGAACCAAGTTTAGACTGAATATTTTTTATATACACATGATCTTAGTAATGAAATTATAAGTCTGAATAATGTTATTCTTATGTGATATTTTTTCAACTTTGATGTTAATAGCTAAATGCAAATAGAAACACAAAGTGAAAATTTATCTCAAATTAATATCTTCTCACAGTTTTCTGCAATCTTTCAATATTCAAAGCAGGAAAATTTTATGTAGAAAGCAAGTGTCAAGACCCTTTGTCAAATTAATGAGACTAGACATGCTTTTTTGTATCAATTTATAATTTTACACCATCATTTAATTTAGTTAATCTATTTTTTTTCTCGCTAATTCATTTGTAATAGTGTGTTATTAGTATAGTATTATGAAAGTATGCTATTAGGAAATCCAATGTCTAGATGTTGCTACAATTGGTAAAATTATTGTTGGACCAAATGGATGATATTGTGAAGGATGCACCAATTGTTATAAGAGTGCAGACCCATAGAAGCATACTTTTAGTTTTATAAGGTAGACTGTTATTGTAATCATTTTTATAAATGACATTCAACTTACTTGCCCATTTTTAAAAATTACTTAAAAATGACATTCAAATTACTTAAAAATTACTTTCAGTTTTATAAGGTAGACTGTTTCAATTTAATAGCTCCCTTATAGATGTATTTGTGGTAGATACATTGAGAAACCTGCAACAAGATAGATTGTTATTGTAATCATTTTTATAAATGACATTCAAATTACTTGACCATTTTTAAAAATCACTGCATTGTTTGCACTTTTTCTCAAATTTTTTTATCATTCATATTCATAGGTATAAAGTTGAGGTTGAAGTTTATCACAAGTTTAATTCAAAGTTTGTCTTCTGGGATTGAGAGTGTGAAATAATTGGAATTATTGTTGCTGATATTAGGCTCCTACTAATCAAGGTACACTTTTGCATCTTTGTCATTATTTTTTAATTGTATCATTGATTTTATTTGTAAAATTAAAAAAATTGTAATTTATTTTACATATAAAACAAAAACTAATTATTTACATTTGCTAAAAACAATAAAAGATTATGAAACTTTCTAATTCTTTTATAGTCTAATTTCATATCAGTTACACTAATATCATATCAGCTATCAATCAACTCAAGTGCTTTTATGAAAAGCTGTGTCAAAAACTTCAAGAAGAGAGAAAAAATTTGCAACTTCATTAGTCTAAAATGATAATAACAAATGCAATCAAAACACATAAACAATTTCTTAACTTTCAACCATTATAGCTTAATGTGTTGACCCAAGCAAAACTTCTACCTTCATTTACCTTATCTTTTCCAGATTCTTTCATTTATTTCTCTTCATCTAAATATCTATTATCTATTTAAAATATCTTTAGGCCCTGAAAATTTCATATTTGCCCTCGTTTAATTTGTTGACAGTTGTCCTTAGCTAGTTGATAAAATTAAAATTTTAAAACTTATAAAAGTTGTTGATAGTAATACTATCAAAACAGACATGTTTTTTTTTTTAATTTTTAGAATATGTCTAATTGTTTATATTTTACTTTATATGTACTTATACTTTTTCTTCTAAGGACTGAAACACATTTTTTTTAATTGTGTTATTTCTCCTGTTATCATTTAACCTTAGTTTTTTTTTTTATAAAAAATCACAATCTTGCTTAACACTTATCATTTAACCGTTTGATTTTTAGTTGATTTTTTTTAGGTTGCTCATTAGCCAATGATGATTGCTTATTCATCACTTGAGATTGGTTCTTAATAGAGTGTCAATTGAGTTTAATTTTTAGAATATTTTAATTGTTTATATTATTCTTTATATGTACTTATATTTTTTCTTCTAAGGACTGAAGCACATTTTTTTTCTGAATTGTGTTTTTTCTCCAGTTTCATTTTGAATGTAAGACTGTAAGTGTGTGATTGAAATTTATGTAATTTTATTTAAAGTATATGATATGTAACATTTGATTTAGCATGTGTCTCATTCTACTCCTCTTTTATTTTTCCTTTTCACCTATTTTCTTTGATTTTTTAACTTATTTTTAGTTGTAATTTATTTTTTAAGATTGGCAGATTGATCTCATTGCTATGAATATGAAGGATAGGTTTGTGTATAGTTGCATTCGACCACCATTGCATTCACCTTCATTTAATTATCATATATGGAATGTCATGTTAATTCTCATACAATCTCTTTTGACATAAAAAAGAAGCACAAACTGGACTTAGCAAAGACATCATTGCATTATTACTGTTTCAAATTGAGCATTGACATGTACGTTAAGTATTTTTTTTTCTTTAGTATCTTAAGTCTTCATGTTATGGTGCATTAAGAGTAACTAATGCCTTTACAATTACAGGAAACTTTGATAACAATTCTGGAAGGAAACTTGGCTGCTCAAAAGGAAGATATTAAAATTGAAAAGCAATTGAGTTGTTGTAAGAATACTTGCCCAATGTTCACCCTATGTTTCTCATTCTACTCCTCTTTTATTTTTCCTTTTCATCTATTTGCTTTGGTTTTTAAGATTGACATATTGATCTCACTGCTATGAAGATGAAAGATTGGTTCATGTATAACTGCAGAAAATCATGGCATAATTAGGTGTAGTTTATTTACACATCAGAATCTTGCTTAGCACTTATCATTTAACCTTTGGATATTTAGTTGATGGTTGGTCATTAGCCAATGATGATTGCTTATTTATCACTTGAGATTGGTTCTTAACAAAGTGTCATTTGAGTTAAATTTTTAGAATCTTTAATTGTTTATATTATTCTTTATATGTACTTCTTATACTTTTTCTTTTAAGGACTTAAGTGCATTTTTTTTCCTGAATTGTGTTTTTTTTCCAATTTCATTTTGAATGTAAGACTGAAAGTGTGTGATTAAAATTTATGTAGTTTTATTTAAAGTATATGATATGTAACATTTGATTTAACATGTGTCTTTGTACATGTGGTTTTTCCTTAATAATTAATAATGTTATACATAGCCAATTTTGCTAACAATTATAAAGAGATATCTTATCATTTTTGTATCAACAGAAACATGAATGGTAAAGAAAATCGCAATAGACAGGCTGCTACTCAAGCACGAAGAAAAAGGAAATTTTTGTTGAGGGAAAAAAATACTAACAAATATAAACAAGTGTGTTCAAGCAACCAAAAAGCACCACTTTCGGATGTAACACAATACAAAGGAAATAGTTGTGGCAACCACACTGAATTTACACAATATCAGTTCACTCAGCCAAGTTCAAATTTGGACCATGCATTGCAAAACAAAAGAACCAGGACTGGAATGCAGTATAATGGTCAAAACTTGATTAATAGATTTGATGCTGTCATTTTGAAACAACCAAGGTCAAATCCATCATGTAAAAATATTGATCAAGTTCAAACAACAAAAAATGCAGAAACTGGATATACAAATCCACAAAGTTCAAGTCAAACTGGTAGCAACAACAATCGCACCATTGGAAATTGTCACTCTTTTGCAGAAATAGAAGGTGCCTTTTCTATATCCTTTATTCTATTGTGATTTTTGTTTTCATATAAAAAAAACATGATTAATTAGTTATGACTTTTGTTAGATGAAATGAGCAAATACTAATAAAAAAATTTAATCTACTAGATTTTAGTTCAGATAGTGATTCAAGCTTTGAGGATGATGATTTTATTCATGGAAATGCTACTACCTCAACTTTTAATGTCCACCAAGGTATTAATGTGATGTGAACAACATTTCACAAATATGATATTAGATTATAATCTTATTTGTTAATAAAAATGTATGAACCTATTTTTATATTAGCTGATATAAAATTCTTTTTCATATTTATTGTATAGGATATTATGATATCGGTGATCCTATTCATCATTGTAATTATTGCAAGGCGCTTATGTGGTATCAAGAGAGGATGCGAAAGCACAAGCACACCACTACTCCAAAATACTATCTTTGTTGTGGCAATGGTAAAGTCCAGCTACCATTATTGAGAGAACCTCCTTCTTTGCTTCAACATCTTCTATTTGATCAAAATTCAGATGATAGCAAACATTTTCAGCATAATATTAGAGTGTATAACGTTATGTTTGCCTTCACTTCACCTGGAGTAAAGCTGGATCCACATATATATAAGAGTCAAGGTCCACCAACAATAAGATTTCAAGGTGAATCATGTCATATAATTGGTAGTTTACTACCGATGCCAAAGCAGTCCCCAAAATTTGCACAACTTTACATCTATGACACTGAAAATGAAGTGCATAATAGGATTAAATCAATGAGGTAAAAATTATATATATATATATATATATATATATCGAGTTTTAAAATTTTATATACATATTAGAGTTTCTTTTAATTTTAATCTTTCATATTGTTGTAGCAAGCAACCAAATGCTGATCCTGAGATTGTCAAAAAACTTTCAAACATGCTGGATAAATACAACACACATGCCCAATGCTTCAGGCAAGCTCGAGACAAATTGAATGAAGAATTTGCACATAACTTGAAGCTACAACTGATTTTTGACAGATCAACTGATGGTAGAATTTATAATATTCCAAATGTTTCTGAAATAGCGGCTGTGATTGTTGGAGATGTTGACTCAGCATCTCATAGGGATATAATTGTTGAAAGGCAGTGTGGCAAATTGTAAAGGATAGATGAATTACATCCAAGCTATTTAGGATTTCAATATCCTCTTTTATTCCCTTATGGAGAAGATAGATACAGATCAGATGTGTTACACCGTGATTCTCACATTACTCAAGACACTAAAAGGAATCGATTGACTATAAGAGAATGGCTTTGTTTTCGGATACATATTAGAATAAATGAAGCACATACATTAATTAGATCTTGAAGACTATTTCAACAATTTTTGGTAGACGGTTACATGATGCTTGAGTCAAAGAGATTGTCCTTTATAAGATACAACCAAAGTAAACTACGAGTAGACAAATATTCTAACTTGGCTGATGTAGATTGCAACAATCAAAGTCAAGGTTCTGATAAAGGAAAACGTGTAATCTTGCCAACAACATTTGTTGGCGGTCGACATTATATGGATCAACTTTACTTTGATGCAATGGCTATCTGCGGCCACGTTGGATTTCCTGATTTGTTTATCACTTTCACGTGTAATCCATATTGGAAAGAAATTCAGAGGTTGCTTGCTCCATTGAATTTGAAGCCTTTGGATCGACTCGATATTGTTGCTAGAGTTTTCAAGATCAAATTTCAAGAGTTATTGATAGATTTGACAAAAAAACATGTTCTTGGCAAAGTGGTTGCGTGTAAGTTTTTTTAAAATCCTAGAACTCTTTGATATTCAATGTACATTCCCAAAATATCAACATTATAAATTATAACATTTTTTATGGAAATGTAAAGTTCTAATATTAAAAATTTAAATTAAACAATTAGTAATTTCCATAGTATAATACATTACACTTATATTTTCCAGAGCATAATACATTACAATTTAAAGATAAATTTGATTATCAAATGCAAAACTTAAAATCTGAGTTATTGACAAACATAATATGAATTATATTTTTATAACTTATGCATAGTTCTATTTTATTTGTCTTATCTGATGTCAAATTCTAAATTTCAGATGTGTACACAATAGAGTTCCAAAAGCGTGGATTACCTCACGCTCATTTGCTTATCTTCCTACATCCTTCAAATAAGTATCCTACACCGAATGACATTGATAAAATAATTTCAGCTGAGATACCCAATGAACAAGACAGTCCAGAGTCATACCAGTTAGTGAAGTCACATATGATTCATGGACCATGTGGCTTAGCTAAAAATTCCTCATCATGTATGAAAAATGGGAAGTGTACATGGTACTATCAAAAAAAATTTCAAGATGTCACAATTCTAGATCAAGATGGATTCCCTGTATATAGAAGAAGAGATCATGGAAATACAATAGAAAAAGGTGATATTGTAACGCCTCTATTTACCCTCTCGTGCTTGGTTTATTTTACATAAAATATTGTGTTCACTTTGTATTGGAATCAAATTAGTTATAAATTTTTTTCACGAAAATCCTTTTTCTCTTTGCTTGCAAATTTTGTGTAATTTATTTGTAATAAAAGCGACTTTCCCTCACCACGATCCATATAATTATAGTCCTTTAATGAAATTATTAACAGTCCAGGTACAGTCCCAAATAATTCATCACCAAATAGATTACAAACAGCTTAGTACAGACAGCACAACACCAAATATAGATCAAAGTATAGATCATCAAAAACAGAAAATCATCACACAAGCTTCATCATATCTTCTCGTACATCGTCCATATCACTGTTTCTCTGCTCGCCCAAATAAATTGGGGTCATCACAGGTGTCAACCACCGACACAAATAGGGGTAAGTACATGATAAACAAAATTTAAATATAAACAGACATAAATATACGTAAAGAG
>PYAF01005524.1:173054-188149 GCA_007407185.1 Glycine tomentella
TTAGTTAATCATTGGTCATTTAAAGGTATTCTATTCCATACTCAGGTTCCCACAAAATTTCTAAAATCATTTGGGCATTTTTGACCAAAAGGGTATTTTGGTAATTTCACCACTTACCCTAGGGGCAAAATGGTCATTTCCAAAAATGTTCAAGGTATCTCTGTATGTATCACCCTAAGGGTATTCTGATCATTTTCCATCCATCCAAGAGTATTTATAAAATGTCCTCCTTCAAATATCTTGTTAGAATACCTAGGGGCAATTTGGTCATTTCAAAATATCTAGGGGTATTTTCGTCCTTTTCCCTAATTTCTTCTGTACTGTCTCTAGTTAATGTCTTACCCCAATAATTGACTGTGATTCCAAAATTTTGGGGTGTTACAGATATAACTTTTGATAACGGAAGTGTAGTTCCATACAATCCAATGTTTCTTTTGAAGTACCAAGCCCACATCAACATGGAATGGTGCAACCAATCCACATCTATTAAATATTTGTTCAAATATATCAACAAGGGTTATGATCAAATAATAGCAGCGATTGTCCCAGATGAAAGCCAACATGCATCTCAACATGCACCAAATGATGAAATTAAGCAATATGTTGACTACAGATATATCTCTCCATCAGAAGCATGCTGGAGAATTTTCTCTTTTCCAATTCATAGCAGAATGCCAGCAGTTGAGAGATTTTTCTTCCATTTACTAGACGAACAATCAGTCTATTTTAATGATGCTAAATCACTAGATGATTTTCTTTCAAAGCCCTCTGTCAACCAATCAATGTTCACATCATGGATGGATGCAAATAAGTCATATGATCAAGCAAAAAGTCTAACATATGGCCAATTTGTTTCTAAATTTGTTTATGTGAAGAGTAAAAGATGTTGGAAACCTAGAAAGAAAGGTCATACAATTGGAAGGTTGATGTGGGTGCCACCAAGTACAGGAGAGTTATATTATTTAAGATTAATGTTAATTGTTTCCAAAGGTCCATGTACTTATGAAGATATTAGGACAGTCAACAACATTCTTTATCCAACATTCAAAGTAGCATGTTTTGCTTTGGGTTTTGTTGAGGATGACAAAGAATACATTGAAGCAATTAGAGAAGCTAAGGATTGGGGATCTGGTCATTTTTTGAGAAGATTATTTGTTACCATGCTCATTTCCAACAACATGAATAAACCAGAACATGTTTGGGAAAATACATGGCAATGGCTCTCAGACGACATTTTGTATGAACAAAGGAGATTGACAAATATCCAAGGTACAAAATTAAAAACATGCCTAAATTAGCTATATCATATTCCACTTTTACATCTATTCTAATCAAATATTTGGCTTGAAATTTTCAGATTTACAGCTCAGTATAGAGGAATTAAAGAATTTCACACTTTTAGAGATTGAAAAATTGCTTGAAAATAATAGAAAAAGTCTTAGGGATTTTCCACTCATGCCATATCCAAACAATTTTGTTAGGAGCATTTCAGGAAATAGGCTTGTGTTTACAGAGCTTGATTATGACATCGCTGAAATGAAGTCTCAATTTGACAAAAATTATAGGTCTTTAACAGGTTAGGTTTAAATTATTGATTTACATTAGAAGAAAATCTCTTCAAAATCCTGAACTAATATATTAATATTGTTTTTTGTAGATGAGCAAAGGGATATATTTGAGAACATAATGGCAGCTGTGAATAGACAAAGAGGTGCTATGTTTTTCTTATATGGTTTTGGCGGGACAGGCAAGACCTTCATGTGGAAAACATTAGCATTTGCCCTTAGAAGTAAGCGAGAGATTATGCTGACTGTTGCATCAAGCGGTATTGCATCATTACTACTACCAGGTGGAAGGACTGCACATTCAAAATTTAAGATACCTGTGCCATCTCTTGATAATTCAGTATGTAACATCCACTAAGGAAGCGAGCATGCAGAACTATTAAAATTGGCCAAACTTATCATATGGGATGAAGCTCCAATGGCACATAAACATTGTTTTGAAGCGCTGGAAAAAAGTTTGAAAGATGTTATGGGTGCTGAAAATAATAACTCTGTAGTTTTCGGGGGCAAAGTCATTGTATTCGGAGGAGACTTTCGTCAAATACTGTCTGTCATTCCAAGAGGTGATTGATCAGATATTGTTCATGCAACTATTAACGCATCTTATCTTTGGGATCATTGTCAAGTATTAACTCTAACCAAGAATATGCGTTTGGAAAGTTCATCGGACAATATGTCTATTGCTGAACTTAGACAATTCTCTCAATGGATATTAGATGTTGGGAATGGAAGAATAGGAGAATCAAATGATGGTTATGCTACAATTACTATACCTGATGAGTTTCTAATTTCTAATTTTGAGGATCCCATTCAAGCCATTGTTGATAGCACATATCCTGATTTGTCTACAAATTATAAAATCGAAGGATTTCTACAATGTAGAGCCATTTTGGCTTCTACAATAGAAATAGTAGACATGATCAACGAATACATTTTGTCAATGATTCCAGGTAACAACTTCTATTCATTGCCCAATTTATAAAAAAAAAATCATATTTTATCTACCTTTTTATTTTTACTTTACAGTTTATTCAAATATGTATTTAATTTGATAATAGTCTTCAAGTGCTATTTATATATATTTACTGATATAGGTGATGAAAAAGAGTATTTAAGTTCAGATTCCATTGACATGACTGACATACAAGACACCCAATCTTTTCAAGCAATCACCCCTGAGTTTCTTCATTGTCTTAGAACATCAGGGTTACCAAATCATAAGATAAGGCTTAAAGTGGGTACACCTATCATGCTTTTAAGAAATTTAGACCAATCTGAAGGCTTATGCAATGGCACTAGATTAGTTGTCACAAAATTAGCAAACCATGTCATTGAAGCAAAGTTTATGTCAACTGAAAGGGATGGAAACTACATTTACATACCACGAATGTCATTATCACCTTCACAGTCTCCTTGGCCATTTAAACTAATTAGGAGACAATTCCCTATTGTCATATCCTATGCCATGACGATCAACAAATCACAGGGAGAATCTTTGACAAATGTAGGATTGTACTTACCAAGACCAGTTTTTAGTCATGGCCAACTTTATGTGGCTATATCTAGAGTTAAAAAAAGGAGTGGACTAAAGATTTTGGTACATGATAATGAAAGGAATCCACTGAAGACAACAACTAATGTTGTCTACAAAGAAGTCTTTCAAAATCTTTAACAGGTTCATGCTTATTAATTTTAAGAAATTACAATAACCATATTATATACTCATGGCTAATTATTTTTTTTATCTTGTAGCAAATCTCATCCCACCATCACATATTTTTGCGAGTTCAACCTTAATACAATTGGAACTTTTTGTTGTTGTCAAATGACTATATATACACACATACATGCCCAATGAATGGAATTCACACATGATGAGTAACTATATTATGAACCATTACCCTGTTTTAGTTTTTATAGATTAACAATGATGGTCATTTGATCAAATACAATAGTCAAAACTTATACATTCAATTGAATATAAGATTCTTTATATATACTTCAATTCTTACTACTTATATATAAATTGCAAGTACAATGAATGCTGAACATACTCAATTAGCAAGTCATTCCATTAAGTTTTTTGCAAAATAATAGTTTTTTTCTTTTGAAATCTTTCTTCACAAACAACCAATAGCATGTAACAATTTTTTTGGGGTTTTATCTAAACAATGAAATTGAAAAACAACTATTGTTAATAACTGCTTTTTAGTGATAAGTCAATAAAAATTGTCATAATTTATATTTTTTTATTATCTAATAATCATATTCAATACAGGTTTGATTTATACGAATTTGGTAAAAGCTTTAGCACATTACAGGTATATATTGCGAACATCTTTATCTTGCTATTCTTTCTTGCAGTCAAGAGTTTCTGAAGTAATTTATTTTGTGGAGAAGAGACTAAAAAATTCAGATATTGCATTTGTTGTCTCTCACAAAGTACTTTCATTGGTTGGTGTAACAATAACATCTTCATAAACTTTTGGATATAAACAAATTATTGTCACATAGTTATGCAACTTCTACCGTATTTCACTGTTTGATTATATATTATAACGTTGTAATTAATGCAACATAATAAATTTTTATTAAAATTACATATTTGCGTTCAAATTATTATCATTCCTATATCTATTAAACCTTTGATACACTCCAACTAAGGTCTATCTTACTTTGATTTATTAATTTCTATTATTAATTTATCTCAAATTGTAATTTTTCTAACATTTAAAAAAAGTTTACTTCTTAATCTAATCACAATTTTCCTACTAAAAAAACAAAAATAAAATATAGCGAAGCGTAGCGGAGCAACCCGTGCGTATGCACGGGTTACTTACTAGTTTTATTAAAAAATTTAGCATGTGAAAGTTTATTTCTCATAAGGTTAAATTAATCCGGAGGTTCTCTAATCTTTTGGCAATATTTAATTAGGTTTTTAAATTTTTAATTGAATTTTGAAATAAACTTGTTTTTATTTTTTGTTACTATCATCTGACTGTTTTTTTAAGAAAAATTAAACACATGGACTAAATTAGTCCATAAATCAAGTATTGTTAATTACCTTTGTAATTCTATACTAAGATTCTCGCACCTCCCCAGGTCGGACTGGCCTCTACAAATTTTGAATCCAATATTCTCACATCTATAAGTTTTGAAATCAGTATTTTCAACCATGTTCTTTAGCTGATAGTCTTGTCTTACCTCTACAAGTTCATTTAACTCGAGAATTCTTTCACAAGTTCAAATTTAACTCTACAGTAACTCTGCTGCAAACTCACACATCCAACAGAGTCAAGTAGTTAATTTTCCGTGATAATAATCAGATGGAAGGACCCAATTTAAAAATAAATACAAGTTAAAGGACTTAATTGAAAAGAAAAAAAGTATTAAGGACCTAATTAAAAATTACCAAATAGTTTAAAGACTTATAGATTAATTTAATCTTTCTCAAATATATGTATATATATACCTACCTTTCAAAAGATAGGAAGTACTAATTTATTTAGAATATGAAGAATCATTTGTAAGATCATTCTTTGGAGGCAATTTTGTTCAAAACATTATCGAACACTAATGTAGATATATCTCTCTATGAGGATTCAAATATTGGTTTATCACGTAGTAAGGGACGAATCCCTTTTATAAGATCTAAACAAGTTGTTTCAATTTTGAACCATTAATTATAATTAATTAGAATGTATTTTAAATTAATTTAAAATTTAAATATATTTTAAGTGACCGCAAATTTGGAATTTAACTTTTTTAGTCTCCCAAATTAAAATTTTCATTTTTAGTCTCAAATCTGAAAAATTCTTTTTAGTCCCTCTGTCAAGATAAGATGATCTTAACATCGAGGACGTAATAGTTTTTTTCAGAATTTTGTGACAGTTTTAGCTGTCGAAATTTGATTTTAAATTTTTTAATTTAAAATAACTTTCGTGCTATTCTAAACTGTCAGAAATAATTAATGCAAAAACAAAAAGGGTAATGCCCAAACACTGCCTCAATTGCTAAGATCCGATCGTCCTCCCCACTATCATTTGCAAGAGCACTGTCGATCATTTTTGTATTGGTTGATAATGTAATATTTTTTTACACTAAACCCTACTACACTGAACTACCATAATAGTTCGCTGAACTAAACAAGAAAAGAGTTTAGACATACTAAACCGAAATGATTTTTTATTCGGTGAACTGTATTTAAAAAGTTCAAACTGAAATGTGATTTGAACTGGACCAAACTATACTTGGGACTTAACTAAATTGATTTTGTTCTTTAAATTGAACCCAACTGTTTTTAACTAATCCCATTTGACAAGGATAACAGCAGAAAAATCCAAAGAAAAGCCACATGCCATTAAATCTAATAACAACTTTATATTTGCAAAGCTTCAACATCCAGTCAATGATCATTTGTTGTAATTCATCTATTTAATCAAAATGTAAGCAGACCAATGAATACTCTGATAAAAGCCACATACGATTTTTCCATGATTAATCTGCCATTTGAATCATGCATCTTTTGATATTGAATTTTGCACCTTCCAAATTTTTAAAAATTTTAAATTGTCATTTTCATATTATCCCTCTCTATAATATATATATATATATATATATATATATATATATATATATATTCTGTAACAGTAAAAAAATAACTTTCTGTTTTTTAAAATAGATGTTTCATAATAGTAAAAATTAACTTTCCAAAATAGATGTTCTATAATACTAAAAAATAGTTTTATCTTCTAAAATAGATGTTCTATAACAATAAAAAATGCTTCTCGAATAGGCATTTCATAAAAGTAAAACATAGTTTCAAAAATAGGTGTTCCATAACAATAAAAAAATATTTTTTGCCTTCCAAAATAGGTGTTCCATAATAGTAACAAATAGCTTTCGGAATAGGTATTCCATAGCAGTAAAAAATAGCTTCCACCTTTAGGAATAAGTGTTCCATAACAGTAAAAAATAATTTCCAAAATAAGTGTTCCGTAACAGTAAAAAATGGCTTGCGCCTTCTAGAATAGGTATTCCATAACAATAAAAACTAGCTTCCAGAATATGTATTCCATAGTAATAAAAAATAGCTTTTATTTTGCCTTCCAGAATAAGTGTTCCATAACACTAAAAAATAACTTCTAGAATAGGTGTTCCGTCACAGTAAAAAATAGTTTCTGAAACAGGTATTCTATAATAGTATAAAGTAGCTTTTGTATTCCCGAATACATGTTTTATAACAGTAAAAAATAGCTTTTGAAATACCTGTTCCGGAATAGGAGTTCCATAACAACAAAAAATAACTTTCAGAATAGGTATTCCATAATAGTAAAAAAAAAAAGCTTCAGGAATAGGAGTTCCATTACAATAAAAAATAGCTTATAGAATAGGTGTTCCATAATAGTAAAAAATAGCTTTGAGAATAGGTGTTCCATAACAGTAAAAATAGCTTATGGAATAGATGTTTCATAACAATAAAAATAACTTATGAAATGTCTATTCTGGAATAGGTGTTCTATAACAGTAAAAAATAAATTTCGCCTTCCATAATAAGTGTTCCATAACAGTAAAAAATTGCTTCCAAAACAGGTGTCCATAATAGCAAAAAATTGCTTTTGTGTTCTGGAATAGGTGTTCCATAAAATTAATAAATAACTTCTAGAATGCTTGTTCTGTATTAGTAAAAAATAATGGTTGAAAGTAAAAAAAACATTTTATGTATTCCGAAAAGCCTATTCTAGAACTTGATCTATGTTTTGGAATGGTCATTTCGAAAGGCTACTATATAACTTCTACAATCATGTCTCCAGAATAATGATTGAAAATAAAATATAAAAAAAAAATTCTAGAATTGTTATTCTGAAATACAAAATATCATGTTTCGAATTGCATTCTTACCTTCAACGGTAACACACAAAGGAAGGAAGAGAGGAGAGAACATTTTGCAACATCGTGACTCGTGAGGAAGAGGTCACAAGGCTGCTATGAAGAAGGTGAAGTCATAGGAGAAGAAGTTGTCACAGGTGAAGGAGGTGTCGTCGCGGGAGTAGTTCGCACAAAAAGGAAGGTGTTAGGGTTGCAAAATGGTGGTTTGGTATTTTCAAACATAAATGGGGGTGTAGGACAGACATATGGTAGCGCAGAATTCAAATTCTGATCTAATTTTGGTTGCCCATAACTGAGCCAAGGGTTTTGAATCCTGCACTCCTATATTTGTATCCTTCAACCCCAAGCATCCTTGAAATTACTAAATTACCCTTAATGAGATAACACCTTCCCAACCCTAACACCTTCCTCCTTCATAAACCATCTACCCTAACACCTTATTCCTCGTGATGCACCTCCCCCTCGCGACGACAGCTCCCACGGTAGCACTTCTCCCTCCCGTGAAGGTTGTTATTCTTACTGCTAAGGCTCTCCTCTTTCTCTCGCACCACCTTGTTCCGCTGCACCCTCCTCATCGTGACTCTTTGTACACCCTCCTCCCGCCATTCAAGGTAAGTTCTTTTTGTCTTTCTTGGGTTCTGCTGAGGGGTTGGGTTCTGATGGTGGGTTGGTGGCAGGTTGGGTTCTAGTAGGGAAGGTTTTCCTATCTGAAATAGGTGTTCTAGAACACCTATTCTGGAATAGCTACTTTGGAACACATTTTCCAGAACAGTCATTTGATTTGTTATACAAATACTTATATACATCAAATAGTAATGTTTATTACTTTGAACTTTACTCTCTAACATGCAGTCTAGATCTTAATTTAATGGTATTCAACCATTATATATTATTGCTTTTGTTTCACCCTCAAAATTTCCTAAGCATGGATGTTATTTTGGTACAATAATACATAAATATACACCAAAGAAAACGACTCAAGAAATTGTAGATATTATGTAAATGAAAAATAATACATACAAAACACATTTTACATATTTTCTTCTATAATTTGATTTCGTTTGAACTCTTCAGAATACTTGGAACTACCTAAGAGAATTTCTCTCAACCTGTATGAATTTATATTCATATTTGATCTCATTTTATGAGTTTCTAAAATTCAGCAAGGGTGAAATAATACGAAGATTCTTAACTGTTCAGTTCACATCAGTAATCCTATCCCATGAAAATTTTAGTTGGGATAAATTAAGAAATGAAATGCCTGATTAGCGTGATAGAGAATAGTATAGAAAATTAGAAATAGATCTTTGCAACGTCTATTTGATAATTTGTAAGCAATATTTTGAATTGAAATAAAGCAAGAAATATGCATGATAGAGACTAGTATAGAAGATTAGAAATAGATTCTTATTGAGTAATAATCTGTAATTCCCAATCTTTGCTCCAATGTTTAACAGTATGAATAATATAGTACTCTGTGATGTTTTCCCTATTTTGTTCTTTATTGTAGAAGTTGTTGCTTTTAGCCTATCTTATTGCAGAATCTAATGATAAAAAATTAATGTTCAAATGGCACATACAAAAGAGTTAATTTTGATGGTGATGATGACAATGACAGATGCCTTATACCTATAATGTTTGAACATAGGCGGCGTGTAGAAGCTCAAGTTCTGGACCCTTTAAAGCAACCTATGCAAGTGGAGCCTTTGGAGCATGTTAAGAAAGTGGAGTTTGTTGACCATGTTGACCAAGTCAAGGTTGTTTAGCAAGTGGAGCCTATTGACCATGTCCAACCTGCAGACCAGCAGGAGCCAGAACCGCATGTACTCTTTCTTGGTGGCCTTAAGGACCTGTCACTACTGACCTCATACACTGATCATGTAGCTTGGGAAGTATGGGGTGGCATGGTAAACCACTAAGCTTGTTTCAATATTTAAAATTTATTCAATCATTGAAATGTCTTTTTTTTTTCTTTTGGATTTTATTTAGTAATTACCTATGTTGTTGTAGGAATGTGGTGAGATAAAATTAGTATCACATTGGAAAAAGATGCAATCAAAGATTATCCTACATGACCAGATACATGATGTGGTCAATGAGTCTAGTTTATTCTCATTGACTACATGCAGTTATCAAACAATAGACAAGGAACTCTTGTATGCTTTTGTAGAGAGATGGCACAGAGAGACAAACACCTTCCATTTTCCCGTGGGAGAGATGACGATAACACTTGATGATGTGGCATCGTTACTTGACATTCTTATTATTGACGCTTTTTACAATTGTGAACATATGGATAAGGAAGCGGCAATTCACGTGCTTGTTGAGTTACTTGAAGTTGAATATAATGATGCCTTTAATAAAAAAAAAATTGAGGTGGACAAGTCCATTTAAGATGGTTGTAGGGTGTGTATGAGGAGAGGTGTTAGGAAGAGAAATGGGATGAAGCAGTAAGACCCTATTTATTTCATCTAGTCGGTTGCACCTTATTTGCTAATAAGAGTGCAACGTATGTGGAGGTAAAATTCTTAGATTTCTTTTATGACCTCAAAGGATATGGCAGGTATTCATGATGGCAACTGGCTTTACATATCTTTATGAGAATCTTTGTGATGCTACTTTTGCTGGCACAAATCATATTGGTGGTTGTGCCACTCTTCTTCAGGTAATTATGTGTCATTACAATTGTTTCTTATATTACTGATAACATCATTATGTACTAACAATATACTTTGGTTTTCTTTTGTTGATGACACAGGGATGGATTTACGAGAATTTTATTAACATTGGCGTCAAGGATGGTGTCTAGGCATATGAAGAGACCTCTCCATGTGTTAGTTAGTGGTCAAATAAGTCTTCTTTGTTAGTAACTCATTACAAGAAATTAATGGATGAGTTGACCATCAATGGAGTTAGGTGGACTCCATATCTGGCGCATCGAATTCATCGTCCGTTTGAGAATATATTTTTGTTTTTTGGATTCATTCAGTTGGCTCCAGATATGCAAATTCATTTGCCAGAGAGGATCTTGCGCCAATATGAGATTCATCAAAATATTCCCCAACACCCTTCTTTGTTCACTGATCAGCTTCCCATCATACAACAAGTTGATGATAGGTAGATGCATTCGCAAGATCACCTGATCCACCCCATAGTGCATGTAGTGACTACAATAGATTTTGATGCAGGGTACTATGAGTGGTTTTAAGATTCTCGCATCCTTTTGTACAAGCACATTTTTCTACTCCACTCCCTTATGCAAATATGGATCAAGCACATCTTACACTTGTAAGTGTACATGAATTTATGATATGAACTTGTATCCTATCATGTTTTTATAACATTAATTTTTCTGTTGGTTGTTTGATAGCAAACATGTCGTAGGATTGGGCTACTATTATAGTGTATGATCAAGGAACTAAAGCATATGCTTTTACTGAAGAGGCAATGACATTAGTACGTAGAGTAACTGATGATGGAAATGTCAACACCAGTAGAGGTCCAGGTGGCACAAGAGGTGGGTGTGGTCGATGAGGACGTGGATAGTTGTACTATACAAGATGGAATGCATTTTATGGGTACTTGTTCACTTTATAACTATTTTGAGACCATCATTAGTGACTATGTTAACTATTTGCTGATCATTTGTATTAATTGACTTTGTGAAAATTGTGAGACTATATGAACTTCTAGTCTTTATTATTAGTGAATGTATGAACTTATTGTCTTTGACAAGTTATGCGTATATGAATTTTTAAGGGAGGTTATGTCAAATTTTCGATAAAAATACCTAACTACATGATCCAAATAAGTGGACAATGAGGTTACATAATCCTACAACATATAGAAGTCAAAAAAACATATTTGACTGTAACAGAAGTACCCAAAATGTTACATAAATCAATCATCTCCAAGGTTTACACAATCGCATGTAACACCTATTAACGGTGAAAACTGTTGTATCCAACCAACTTAAGGGGTGACCCATTGTTTTGCTCGTGGATGACAATGAGTGGACCACAACACATCAAGCCCTGGTATAGGACAACAATTTATCAAATCTACCTACATAAATTATAAAAAACATAATCACAATGATCATCCGATAAAGTATAGTTTATAAAATTATTGCCACAGTATAGTTTACCTAAAGAAAATTATTGTCATTAACATGGCATGTGCATATCTTATGATTCACTGAGTTATTTGTAGGAGGTTGACTTTTGAGAGGGAAAAATGTTATGTTTTGCTTCAAGAACAACGAAACAAGAAACACATTATACCAACATGCAATAACATATCTCATGTCAGGTACAGTCATTCATTTGTCCGCACCAACATGTTTAAATAGAAAACATTGTCACACAATGTGAAAGCTAAAGTTTAAATTTTTTATCTCTACATAATAAAACACAAACCACTGAAACATGATCAACAAGTAAAGATTGCTTTATTTGATAGAAGTGGTCATATATATCCTCCAAAGATATTTGAATACTTGTCACATCGTTGTTCCAACTCTTTATGCAAATTGTTATGGACTAGAGGCCAATAATCTTCACCCATACCAAGTAAAGCTTTAATTGTCCAATAGTCATCCAATCTTACATCAATAATGTCTAAAAATGTACAGATGAACTACTTCATGGAATTGATCTAACATGGGAATCTTTCTCTTGCGCGCTAGTTGCAGGGATGGTATATTGTGTGACCTCCATGTGGATGAACTGTCATGCACAGAATGTAATGCATCGACATGCTCAAAGAAAGAAGGATGATGCTTTGTTAACCGTTCAAATTTACTTGCATGGACCTTTTGGGAACCTTTAGTTTTGACCTTGTCAATAGATGGACACATAGAAGTCATATCAAGGAATGCAATTTCACGAAGTTTACTTTTGATAGTAATCTTACCAGCTATGTCAACCTTTTTTAGTCGTCGAATGATAGCATCAAATTGTTGTTGCATATAGAACTTTTTGTTTTGATCAATAGACCCCATGTTGTTGAAATTAGCTTGGTCTAGTATAAATGAATTGCTTCAAGTAGTTTGCTACCTAAAGCATACCTAGCTAGTTCACAGGCACACGATAAACCATGGGTAGATCTTACAATGCATCCACAACGAGACATGTTTGCACCAACAAACTTCACTCTTTGAAGCTTTTTTGCAATATAATTCAATGCATACCTTGAAACACATCCACACACTTGTACATTTATACATTAAATGTATGACCAACAACATGAATGCTATGCTTAAATGAGGATCTAATTTCATTATGTTGGACAATAATCATGTTGTTCATTGTATCCCAACATTTACACAAGTCTCCCATGCTAGACTGGAGCAACCTCTTCAAGGCCCAATGGGCAGACTCAACCCTACAAATAAATTGTCACAAATGTCTCAATAAAATAAAGATTGTAAACAAACTCTACTTTAATAGATCATGGGTTATAAGTTTAAAACATGTTGATTGTTGTGTTTGTAACGCCTCTCTTTACTCACTCGTGCTTGATTGATTTTATATGGAAATTCGTGTCCTTTTTGTATCATAACATTTTTAGTTAAAAAAAATTTTACGAAAATTCTTTTCACTTTGTTTGCAAATTTTGGAATTTATTTGTAACATAAGCGACTTTTTCTCACCACGGTTTATACAAATATAATCCATCAATACAAATTTAGTTATTAAACAGTCCAAGTACAGTCCCAAATAGTTTGTTACAAAATGAGATACAAACAGCTTAGTACAACACAACTAAGCACCAAATACAGGTAAACAGAAAATCACAATCATAGCATAAAGTACATCCAGCTCCTTCATCTACAGCTCATGCTTTCCTGTACCTCTGCTCGCCCATATAAATTGGGGTCATCACAGGTGTCAACCACAGACACAACATATGGGTAAGTACATGATAAACACAGTTTAGATAATTCAACAGGTTTACAATCACACAGAATAATAAAATACAGAATAATAGTAAAATAATCATAAATCAACGTTCATAATGGCTGATGCATGATTTCTTTATTAAATGATGCATGACTAAGATCTCAGAGGCCTAATCAAAGGTACCAAAATTAACATAGTTTCACCCACTCCAATGAAACAGTCCCACCCACTCCAGTGAGACCTCCCTCCGCTCCGAGGGGATAAATGCATATGAACATGCATGACTTGCTTTTATTGTTATTTACTTTTCACTATTTATTACTTTATTTCTCAGATTCTCGTATCAGATAGTTCTACCTACTCCAGTAGAACACATATCAAATAGTCCCACCCACTCCAGTGGAACACAACATAAACAGTAAATCATTTTTCACTCATCTTTATTTACAAAATCTCAACATCAAGTGAATAATAAAATATCATACAGCAACATTGACCAATAAAACAATATACAACAACCTAATTAAATACAGCATCATAAAATACATAGCAGCATACATCAACCTATTATTATACAACAACATTAAATACAGTAACCTAATTAAATATACAGCAACCAAATAAAATATACAGCACTAAAATATACAGCAACTAAATAAAATACACAGCAATTAAATATACAACAACATATATAACAGCAATATAACAACATATGTCATACAGCTTACATCAACAAATAATATACAACAACTTAATTAATTACAGCAACAGCATACAGCATCATTTAGTTATAATTACAACCATACAGCAACATAATAAATTAAGCAACAACATACAGCAACATTAAATCAACTTACAGCAACATAATAAATTAAGCAACAACATACAGCAACATTAAATTTAAAATACAGCCAAGTAATCCTATGGCCACAAAGTAGAATTAATTAGTTTGGACAGCCACCTATTTAAGTTCAAGTTAATTATTCTTTTGGTTGCTTAAGGTTAGGTCTAAATACTATCCTAGTTCATTGAGAACTTTAATCAAACACTTGGTGTGTTAACCTTTTAAGTGTCATAAGACAAAGAGGAACATAGCTTTAAATCTTAGAACAAAGAGGAACATAGCTTTAAATCTTAGAAAATAAATTATAACACACATAGACAATTATCTAAACCATGCTTATCACACACATCCCCATACCTTGGCTTCTTTGAGTGGAATTTTAGCAACTAGTCTTCAAACCTCTAGCTTCCTTCACGTGAGCTCACTTAGGAGTGCTATTTTTGTTTGACTTTGTATTTTAAGTGGAATAGATGTGGCTGTATGGAAGGGCTGATCCGTGTAAAATCAGCTCCATTTTGGTCCCTTCTAGCTCTTTTATATGATAGGTTAAGTTGGCTTTTGTACAAATATCTTAAGACTTCATCATTGCCTTGCCTTTTTTTGTTGTTTACCTTTCATTGGCTCTTGAACTAAAGCCTTACAAGTGTCTTTGATCAAGAGAATTCCACACAATTCTCTTATCTTCTTGTTTTGGCCGTGCCATAGCTTAACTAGGTGCCTTTCTTTTGCTTTTTATTTCTTCACGTGAAGTAGTCTTGGCCTTGGTAGATTTTTGTTACATTTGTTTCAAGGTAGCTTTCTACTTGCTTGTTTTCCATTGGTTATTGAATTTTAACCCTCCAAGTGTCCCAAATCTTGAAGATTCTTCATTCTTCTCCTTTTATCTTCCTTTGC
>PYAF01005524.1:188249-199612 GCA_007407185.1 Glycine tomentella
AGCTTGATCTTAGATAGCCTGATCCGCAATTTTCCTTTTGTTTCATGTAATATCAAAATTCTAATTTCCTATTAATTCATGTTGCCTTTAATTATTAAAATTACTATACTAATTTATTTAGGAAACCTATTCCTCCCATAATTAAAAGAAAACTCCATAGATTATGTCCATCCTTCTCTCATAATTTCCTGATGTCTGAGTTAGCCTAGATTAATCCCTTTTCAAAATATCTTCCAAAATTCCTATAAATTTTTGTTTGAGGTTCTTTGTCACCAACCATGTTGATAATTTGTTGTTTAAAGGTATTCTATCCCATACTAAGGTTCCCACTATTTTCTAAAGTCATCTGGTCATTTTTGACCTAAAGGGCATTTTAGTCATTTACTACCCTCGGGACGTAATTGTAATTATTCAATTTGTTCAAGGGCATATATGTAATTTCTTCTAGAAATATCTTACTAAAATATCTAGTCTAGGATATATTGGTCATTTTCAAAATGTCTAAGGGTATAAATGTCATTTTTCATCCTAGGACATAATTGTCGTTTCTGAAATTGTACAGGGGCATTTTGGTCATTTATAAAATATCCAGGGGTATTTTCGTCATTTATCCTAGATCCTTCTATATTGCCTCTAATTAATATTTTACCTTAGTAATTGACTGTTATTCCCAAAATTTTGGGGTGTTACAGTGTTCCCCAAGTGCATGACTTTATTTGTCCAAGCCTTTACAAATATTTCCTTGTGAGGGATCAACCAAGAATCTTTCACATACACAACAAACTCATGCCATGGTTGATAGACAACTTCAAACTGTGTTAGACAATCTTTATATTCAAACTTTGTAGGACAATCCATAATAGTTTCCTGAGTCACATTCTTATCAATATGAAATTGGCACAACAAATTATGTGACTCGGGAAAAATAATTTCTATTGCATTCATCAAGGTTAGATCTCTGTCTGTGACAACCACTTTCTCCAATCCATCAAATCTACAAAAAAGGCCTCTGAATCTTTCAAATGCCTACACAAAGTTATTTTCACATTCAACTTCCAAGTAAGCAAAAGCAATAAAAAATGTCATCCCGGTACATGTAACACCAACAATCTCAACTAAAGGTAACCTATACATGTTGGTTTTGTACATACTATCCATGAATAATACTATGTTAAATGCATTCAACAATTTTACCGCATCAGGATATGTTCAAAATATGTCATTCACCACATGGCAATGAATATACATATCACGCTCTAACAAATTCATTAAATGTTGCCTTTCTGTTCTGGGGAATCTTTTGATATGTAGTTTTGGAACTATACACTTGTCTAATGGTTGTGACATTTTTTTCATTGTGCTCTTTTAATGACAGAAGAATATTTTTAGGCTTCACCACACTATTTGTCATGTCGCAAGCCTTGTCTTCTCATTATTCGTTAGTCAACCAACATATGGGTGGTTGACCAATGTCTTAGCAACATCATGATTATGAGACCCACACAACATCCTAACTATCCATCTTTCACCATTCTCCATTGGTCTTCCTCTCAATCTAAAGGGACAATCACATTTTCTAGTTCCAGTGGCCGTCTTTGTATCTTTTTTGTATTTTCTATATTTGTGACCCCTCTCACAACACAAGACAACAAATGTCTCCCTTCCATGTTGCCCATTTGTTGTGTCTGATCCCAAAATGATAATAACAAAACTCAACTCAAATGAAACAGCCTAAGCCCATTTCAATAACTCATCTCGAGTATGAAAAACCTACATAAAGAACATACAACATATTTTAGTCAAAGTTCATCTTTTAACTGTATCATCCACATTCTTATCCATATCCATGTCAACTTCATTAGACATCTTGCTAAAGTAACCATCCTCCATACAAACTAAAATTGTAAAGTGACAAAAACAATCAAAGTTATAATTATCCAATGTG
Organism: Glycine tomentella; assembly: GCA_007407185.1. Classification (NCBI taxonomy): domain Eukaryota; kingdom Viridiplantae; phylum Streptophyta; class Magnoliopsida; order Fabales; family Fabaceae; genus Glycine; species Glycine tomentella. The sequence continues at coordinate 190,195 of PYAF01005524.1, forward strand.
AAAACATATTCATTTCGGAAAAGGCACTTCGGAAGCTCAAATTAAGCTTACAAAATAGACATTCTGGAACACAAAATAAGTTTTGGAATGAGTATTCTGGAGTATATAAAACATGCTTTCGGAATAGGTGTAGGATACAAATATGGGAGTGCAAGATTCAAATCCCTTGAACCAATCACCAGAAATCTTTGATCCAGAAAGGCTTGTGGTTTTCTCTTTTGGGCTCAGGAGGATCCGCTAAGGTGTTGATGTAGTGGGTGGCAAAGCCCACTATATAAAACATATCCTTATTTGTAATCTCATAATACAAATCATTCATATTATTCTCCAACATATTATTTAGAGACCACTCAATTTTTTAAACCCCAGAATATAATATATATATATATATATATATATATATATATAAAGAGAGAGAGAGAGAGAGAGAGAAATCATGTTACTCCAAAAGTAAGTTTACAAAAATTACTCTTCATCTTTATTCTTTTATTTTCTTTTAGGAAAGTGTATTGGATTGAATTTTTAAAAGACTATTTTTACATTAAAAAAAAGTTGTATGCATTTTAAAAACTATGTAAGAATTTTATGGCTTATCAAAATAATTTAAAATATTTTTGTAATTAAAATTTTCTAGTTTAAATTTTAATGAATTTATATCATAAGAATTTAAAATATTTGAAAGGATTGTATGAATTTAAAAGATTTGTAAGGATTCTGGATTCTTAGAAAACATTCAAAATTACAAGAGTCGATGAAAAATGATAAAGATACAACATGATTTAGAGAAACTAGACAATACACTGATAGTGTAAAATAATTCTAGTGTCATTCAACCACAATCTATCATCTATGATAAATTTGCTGAATTTTATGATAATCACTTTAAAATTCATATAAATGATAATTTTTTATTAAACAAAAATGTAAAATCACTTTACACTATCAGTGTATGACCATTAAATTCTAATATTTAAATAAAAAAAGTAAAATAATATAATTTTTTCAAATAAATTAAATTTAAATTTGATAAATATATGGTGAAGTAATTATTCAAAATAATAGTATATTACTCTAAGAATGTTTTTCGACTTTAAGCCACTTTCATACATCAAATCATTGTTTAATTAATTTATGTCTTCTATTTATGGACAACACTTTTTTTTTATTCTTTTTTAAAGTCAGATAATTCTAGTTATATGTTCTTCTATATTAATCTTCTATACATTAGAATCTTCTTGTCCTTGCCCTTGGTTCAAAATTATTGTCTTCGTTATTTGGTAATACTGAAGATGAAGATTTGCCTAATTTTTGTAAAGATGGTTATGAATATATATATATATATATATATATATATATATATATATATATATATAACACCTTCATCGGAGAGAGAAGGAAACATGTGTGATGAGATAGAGAAAGGTGTGACAACCAACAAAAAAGAGAAACAAAGAAAGTCTAGAAAAATCTTAACCATTTAGGTAAGATTGATTAATAGGTGCAATATCTATATATCTACTAAAAAGTCACACGAAATCCATTGAAATTCATTTTAAAAAATAATCTATCAAAATTTATATACCATAAAACTTTTTTATTAAATTGTAAATAACTTAATTAAATATCAAAAGACTTATTATTATCATTTAATCTATAACTTTTATATAAAAAAATAAAAAAGTCTTTTAAAAATCCTAATGCTAATACCCAAAGACTTATTATTATCATTTAATCTATAGATTCTAACAAAAAACTCTTTATTTCTAGCACAGCTAGCTATAGCGATATAAGGAATATGTATTTAGTGGAATCACAGACATAGATGCTAGAAAACATCAATCATACCCACATTCAAATGATACAGGTCTGAAATTTCCACAAAATAAAACAAGACTACCCATTATGCTTCTAAGTTCCAATACAAAACTAATAATGTCTGAAAAGTACCCCAAAGAAACAAGGCTACCTACCTTGCTTATAGGTTTAAACAAGCCAAAATAAGAATGTTTCAATTTTCAAAGTTCCACAACCAAAGCAAGGATATACCCACCTTACTTCTAAGTTCAAAAAAAGTAAAATGCTAGTAGTTAGGTGATCAAATAGGCACAGATCCTCCTCATACTTTCTGATAGCAAAGAAGGGCTTCAAAGAGACTAGTGAGAAGACTCACAGGCCCTGGACTCCACTAGATCCATGTAATGCCTCCTGCCCTGCTGTGACACATCAAGGTCACTATGAAGATGGCTCTGAAGAGGCGGAGAAATGTGACCGAGACCGAGATTGGGGACACCCTCAGGCAAACAATTACCAGAATCAACTCCCTTTAGGTACAACCATGAGGTGGCATTTGGAAGTTGATGGATGGCTGCAGCTTGTGAAGACGCCGCAGCAAATTGTGTCATGGATGTCCCATTGAAATTCAAGTTGTTGTTCAGATCAACAATTGTTGCTAGGGCTGTGTTTCTAGAATCCCAGGTTTGACATGACAGAAAAGAGAGCATAGTTTGAGTCAGTGACTCCAGTGTAACTTTCCACTAAGGGATGTTTGGAACCAAGGAAGCTTGTTCCACCACTCCCTGATCCTTGCAGGAAAAATTCAGATGAAGTGTCTGAACCTCCTTTCCAGGTGAGTGTTGCAGCATGGTTCTCGGGAGCCGGCTCGGTTGATCTTGGAGTTGGCAGTGTATTTCTCAAAGTAAGCTTAAGGTATGAAGCAAATTCCATCAGAAAGCACCGGCTAGACCATTGTTACCTGTTAAACATGAGGGAAACAGTTGCATGTTTTATATGGAATAGCAAAAACTGCAATTATTGATGCTTCCTAGGGATACATTAAGCAGAGATAGTGGTTTAGAATTGATATTTTATTGATAATTTCTAACCAAAAATAGGCGCAGAGAGTCTGCCATAGCGAGAGGTTAATATGGAGCTTGGTGGGGGCTTTCGTCGGCGCTCATTATGGCCAGCAAGTCGTCTGCGGCAGCTACGTTTTCCTGGATCAAATTCAGAAAGCAGATGAAATCTGGGCAAGGGCTATGAAAGAGGATATTAGCTTTTCTGAAATATAAATGCTTCCAGATTTATATACAAAGAGAGTATGATCAGACACAAGATGTCTGAAATATAATTACTACCAAGTAAAAGCATACTACAAAAAAGAACATGAAATGACACAAGATTTGAGAATTTCTAACATGCCAAAATTGCTTCTTAGCATTACATGCAATGCTGTCGATTTGTTATTACCACAGAATTGGAAGCATTTGAAGTATTTATACTTTCATTAAATTAAAGGCAAAAAAACCAAAATAATATTTTTTTATTAAGTATTTATGAAAAAGGGGTTGTTTGCATAATATTTACAGAAATAGGGCAGTGTAACATGCCTGGATTAGGCATGTTACAACACGCCTAGATTGGGCGTGTTGTAACATGCCTAATCCAGGCATGTTACAACTGCCCCATTTCTATAAATATGGGCCCCCCTCACCATTTCCTTCATATGTTGCCTTGCAGTCTTCTGTGTCTTTGCTAAACTGCCTACCATTCTAGTGTATTTTCATTTTTTTCAGAGATTTTTGAAGTTGTTTTGAGCGACGAGAAGGATGAGTTCAAGTGGTGATTCTATTCGCGTTATCTCTTGTAATGGAAGAAAATATCAAGGCCAACAGGGTGTCATTTTTGAAGGGGAAACACGAGCAACCTCTGTGAGGCGTACCTCAACACTTAGTGAATTGCATGAGAAGATACGGCAAAAATTACGTCTAAATAGCAACCAATCTATCACTTTACTGACGGGAAGATTATGGCAATAGGAGAAGTTCATGGGGTTTCAAATAATGGATGATGAAGACGTGGAGTTGGTACTGGATGAATTTTGCAACCAGGGAAGGAAAGATATTTTGGAGTTGTACGTGGATATTACACAAGTTGAGGATGTCGTTTTACCATCCAGGCAGTTTCACATCATACATCATCATATGCTGCTGGAGGGGCATCATTTGTTGGCGGAGAGGTAAACGTGTCTGAGGAGGATTCACATGACCCAACTTGGGTCATGGATGACGATGAAGAGGATGACGATGATGAAAATATCGCAATGGAAGATCGACTTCTTGAGGAGGATGCTAGTGCATCGAATGAGGATGAGGATGCTAGTGTGCATCAGGAAGATGTTAATGTCGGGCCATCTCAAAGTCGTGATCATGCGGAGGGTGGTTCTAGTCAACCAGAACAAGCTAAATTAGCTGAGGATGTGAATTAAAATGTTTTGTCATTTAATTTGTTTTATATTGTTTATTAATATGTTTTTGAATGTGCATTAAATGATATTATTTTGTTAGTTAAGTTTGTTGACTAAATGAATTAGGATGGTAGAATTTTGTTTTGTATAGTAAATTGTTTAGGTGTATGCTGTTTAACCGGAAGTGTTTGTGCTTTATTGTTTGGGTTAAATAGTTAGGGGTTTGGATTTAGGATTGATAGTACAGGGTTATGGAGGGTTTGGTTGGGGTTTAGGGCTTTGTGTTGAGGTTTAGGGTTTGGTTGGGGTTTAGGGTTTGGGTATTCTGGTGAGGGGTTAGGGTTGTGTCGGAAGGCGTACATTGTGTTTAGGGTTTGGATGGTTTGGTTGGGGTTTAGGGCTTTGTGGTTAGTTTAGGGTTTGGTTGGGGTTTAGGGATTGGTTGGGGTTTAGGGTTTGGCTGGGGTTTAGGGTTTGGCTGGGGTTTAGGGTTTAGGGTTTAAGTTGATTTCTTTTTAGTTACTTTTTAGCTGGATACTTATAAACGTTAAGTGATTCATTTTTTGGTAAGAATTTGCGTTAGTAGTGCTTTTTAGTTGATATCGTTAATTAAACTGACGTTGAATGTGCAGCTGCTGGGGCGATTCCTTTCTGGCAAGGAATTCCTCATTATACATATATTGATTGGAGTTACCCACCCGAACAAGACTCTTTTAGCGGTTCTGGTTCTGGTTCGGGTTCAGGATCAGTGCAAGGTTCGTGGCAACTAGGGGATGATTTGTTTGTTAAACAAGAATTTGACTCGAAAAAGGAAGCACAAATAGCAGTGAAGCATAACTTGATGAAGGAGCATCAAGAAGCAATTGTGGTTGAGAGCAAGCCTGACAAGTTTTCCATGAAGTGTCTTGCGCATACTGATGGTTGCCCTTGGAGGGTTAGGGTTATTAAACCAGTTTTCCGTGAGAAGTGGGTTGTTTCAAAATGGGGTGGAAAACACAATTGCTTGAATGATCATATTTCACAGGGTCACAGACAGCTTGATTCTGACGTAATTGCTGCACTGGTTGTTGGTATGCTTTAATTCACTATGATGCATTTCGAAAACATATTTGTTTTCAAAGCATGTTGTTGATGTGATTGTTACTTTTGTTTTTTGTTAGGAATGATTAAGGAGGAACCATCAGTGTCAATCTCATTGGTTCATGAGAGGATTACCAACACATATGGATTTAAAGTTTCTTATCGAAAGGCCTGGTATGCGAAGCAGAAAGCAATGGCAATGGTTTATGGGGACTGGGTAGAATCTTATGCATTCTTGCCTTGGTGGTGTAACTACATGCTTCGTTTTTCCCCAGGTTCTTATTTTGACATTCAGACAAATGATTACTTCGTTGCAAATCGACTGATACAGGCAAAGCGCGTGTTTCATCGCATTTTTTGGACTTTTAGACAGTGTTGTGAGGCATTTAACTATTGCAAGCCCATCATTCAAGTTGATGGGACTCATTTATATGGCAAATATAAAGGAAAATTGTTGGTTGCCACAATTCAGGATGGGAATAATGAATGTGTGCCTTTGGCATTTGCCATTGTTCAGGGGGAGACGTTGGAAGCTTGGAATTACTTCCTTTCTAACATTCGCTTCCACGTTACTCGCATGCAAAATATATGCCTCATTTCAGATCACCACCGGAGCATTATATCTGCTGTTCAAAGTCATCCTGGTTGGCAACCACCTTTTGCGCATCATGTGTTTTGCCTGCGTCACATTGTCAGTAATTTTAATCAAAGATTCAAGGATGCAAGACTGAAGAAGGCCCTCATGAATTTAGGTGACTGAAAACGTTGTTGTAAAGAGAATTATGTTGATGTATTTTTTGATGTTGCAGGTTATACACCCTCTATGGTCGAGTTTGACATCGCATTTGCGCGATTTCGTGAGACCAGTCCTGAGGTTGCGGAATGGATCGATTCCATCCCCAAGGAGAAATGGACACGTGCATATGATGTAGAGGGGAGAAGATACGGCCACATGACAACAAACTTGGCTGATTCAGTGAACAGGGTGTTGAAGGGAGCCAGGAACATGCCTATCACAGCTCTTGTGAAACACACGTACACCCGACTGGTTCAGTATTTTGTAGACAGAGGTGAAGCAACTGCCGAACAACTTCAGCATTCACAAAGATATTGCAAAAATGTGGTTGAAGCAATGAGCGTAATCAATCCCTGGCTTCAGGGCACCATGTACAAAGATATAACGTTGCTCGAACGTTATTTCAGGTGGATGATGGGTGCGACAAGTCATATTCAGTGTCCCTTGCTGATTGGGTTTGTCAGTGTGGGAAGTTCAAGGCATTCAAATACCCATGCGGTCATGCCGTAGCTACTGCTTTACATGTGTGCCAAAATCCTTTTCAGTATGTGGATGACGTCTTCCTTGTAAGTACGTTGGTGCAGGCATATTCAGTGCCATGGCAGCCAATAGGTAATGAACGGGCCATTCCGCCGGGTGAAGGTCCAGTCATCATACTTAACACATCAATGCTGCATGCCAAAGGTCATCCAAGGTCCACTAGAATACGTAACGAGATAGACGAAGTGGAAACATCCCAGAGACGTATGAGGTGTGGCATTTGTAAGCAAGTTGGGCACAACCGGAGAGTTAGTCCTAGTAGTGGGGGGACTTCATGATTTTCTAAGTGGTTGTATGTTTTTTTATTAATTGTATGTTAATGTACAACGTTATTCGATATGTTATATTAGTTTTGTATTAACTTTTTGTTTATAACATTTTAATACTAATCATGTTTGATTTTTTGGTTGTCTGATAATGTATGCATTTGATGTAACAATATGTTCAATGCACGCTGTCAAACAACGTCTAACATGATACGCACAACTTCGGCGTCATTGAAGACGCCCAAGTTGGGCGTCATTCAACACGCCCAAGTTGGGCGTGACTGAACACGCCTAACAAATAGGTCGTCATTCAACACGCCCAACTTGGGCGTGACTGAACACGCGTAACAAATACCCCGTAATTGCACACGCCCAAGTTGGGCACCATTGAGCCCTATATAACTCACATGGTCGGCACTCAAAATTCAATGTGCATACGATGGCATTCTTAGGAGAAACCAGCAATCAGAACATTGGTAATTCAAAATTAGCGTTCATTTATCCGAAGGGATCAATGAAGCACGACGAAACAGGGGTTTCTTTCCAATGTGCAACTCCAATTCCAATGAGAGTTCCTGATGACTGTTCGTTTCAAACCCTGAAGAGACCCTTCTTCTTACTGATGACCATTTTGTTGATAACATCTATTATCGACAACCATCCCTGCATGCAGGTTAGCACTATTTTTTTACTTCTGTGGCACTCACAAATGATGATGATGTTTGCATAATGTTAAGGTGCAGTGACAATATGTCGAGTGCTGGCCCAATTGAAATTTTATGTGCCATCAACAGAACACCCGATGGTATACTCAACCTACTTCAGTCCACCATCGTCCCCACACATGATGCAATGCTATATTACAACAGAACTTGGAACATACCACGAAGAGCCGGTTTTGTGGGTTATGCCTTTACTGGAACAAACCCAATACAATTTCAAATTCCTTCTGGATGCACCATGGAAAGACTGAAGGCTGTCATCAAGGAAGTTGTGCAGGTTGGATTTCCCCCTGATGGGATTCACATTTCACAGGTGGTGAGAAAATTGTTTTTTCGACATCCAGGCCATGCACAATATTCAAACAGCACAATCAAATATCACATAAAAGAGTTGACAAGCGACAGAGACGTGTTGAAGATCATAGCAGAATCGAACTACTGGAAATGTTTTTGTCCAATTGAAATTTTAGCTATTTTTTGCAAACCGGACATCCAGATGGAATGAGAAATGTGCGCTGAATATGTTGTTTTACATTATCGTTCTTATTACAAATGAACGTTCTGTTTTGTTTTTTACTTCAGACCTATGAGTTTACTGTTCTTTGCATAAAAAATGGGATTCACATGAATTCGTGCATTTCACGGCAATTATAAGCTAAATAATACTTAGACTGAGCATCATTTTAAAAAAATAAATAGCACAAACAAATGTAACCTACATAATAGTTACACTACACATCATTAAAATAAATGGTACAAGAACCGACTAAAACTAAGACGGTGGTGGCCACGTCACATGACACGCTTGTCGATCAGGTTGCCTCCGTCTTCGAGGTCGCTGAGAACTGCCTGCCTCGGTCGGGTCTGCCTGAGAGGGGCCTGCCTCATATGATGGGACATATGGAGGTGGACATGGAGTGCCCTGGTCTGCATATAATGGCATAAAATGCTCAGCAGATTCGGGCACATATGGTGCTTCTGTTGCCCAACCCCCATATCAAAATCCATGAGCATCTGCTCGACGTTGGTATACGTCCAATCAGTGGGAACATTCCCAAAGCCAAAATCCACATATTGGCCCTGCGTCTGTGCGTCCGTCGATGGAGGCACATCCGCATAATAGTAGGACCCAGTATGCTCAGTAGGATCATGATAAAATACCTGGCTCCCATATGTCGATGACATAATTGGAGGCCTATAACAACCCAAGACGACAGGCTCGAGACCAATAATGGGCTCAGGCACCTGCTGAATAGGTCTCCGTCGATGCTCTAGACCACGTCCCTCTCTTCTGCGACGACCAACTGATAATGCTTTGTCGAGACGCATCAAAAACAATTTTACTAAGCTAATTCTGTAGCATAGAGCTAACCTAGGTCGACTCAGAGACACGATCAATATGGTTCTAGCTTCAAATCATTGGTAATAATAAGGGGGGATTTTGTCAAACAATTGATATGCGTAAAGTAAAACATGCAAGAACACAAACTAAAATTAAAGAACAATGCAAAAATTAACAAGATTATCAAGGAATAAAGTAAAATAGATTAGAAAGCATCAATCCAATTCACTAACCCAAGCTATTTGAATCATCATCATTCCCATAAATTGATTCTAACATGAACATTCATTCAATCTCAATAGAAGCAATTCAATCGATTCTACTCCTAAATTGATTGAAACCACAACCCTAACTGAAATATCATTCAATTAATCTTGTGATTATCATTTGAAATTAAGACATGAATCCATAATCCTAATTCACTTTCAA
>PYAF01005524.1:205302-220235 GCA_007407185.1 Glycine tomentella
GCGCGGGAGCTCGGGCAGGCTGAGTATATATAAGGGAAAACGCGAAAAAGAGAGGAAAATAATCCTCTTCTTCTTCCCTCAGCCTCCCACCTCCATTGATGACTTGCCAAGCTTCCTAGGACCTCATTAGATGACCAAAACATTTCCCTGATGACCTTTGATTGTGAGAGAAACTTTCAGAAAGCTATAATCCTTCATCCTTTCGTTTTAAACCCCATTTGAGTGAGAGTTTGGATTCTCAAGTGAGAAACCTTCTGAGAACTTGAGAATAGGCGAGACCAAGGCAGGAGACAGGCACCAGTGCTTGGGAAAGCAGTTCTGAGGTCTCCTGGGTCGCCATTGAGGTAAGAAATTCAAGTTCTCTTGGGTCTCTGTGATTTTGGGGTTTTCTGAGTTTTGTGACCCACACTGATTTGGGGCTAGAATTAGCCCAGGGTCCAGTTGAGAAACTTGTTTAGGACGATGAATAGATGAAGGAATAGCTTTCAGTTTTCGATTATGATGACTTTGGATTTTGGCTCTGTGTTACCTGTGTGGCCTGTGTTATGGTCACTTGTGATGGCCATCTGCTAAACCAGAGCCTTGTATATGTTGTATTGAGCCTATGGGGCTAATGGAATGGAGCCTTAGGCGAGGCTTGAACCATCCCAGTGATATTGTGAGTTGTTGAGGCTGATGAGATTATGCCATGCTTATGAGGCATTGAATCTACATTGATTCACAGGTTGATACTCAGCCCAGATAGACCTTGTGTGGTCTGAGATAAGCCTAATGATAGGCTAGACTTGTTGTGAACCCTAGGATAGGGGAATTATGATATATTTGATCTGTGATTGATGGTTGTGGTCTTGAGATTGATATGAAATTACATGTGCCTTGATTAGGCCGTGATTCTGAGGTTATTGGTGGCAGGAGCCACAAAGCAGGGACCAGACCACAGAGTGACATCTTGCCAGGTAAGTTCAGTGTCCCTGGGGATGATTCCCATCTTGTGTGCCACACCACACTCCTGGGGAGTTGTGGTCATGTCATAATGCATGCATGATTATCTGCATTCTTGTGGTGATGAATTTATGCCTCTGTGCTTGAGATATGATGGATATATGTTGTTATTGTGCTGTGATTGTGACTGAGATAGATCTATTGGCCAATAGATAGATATGGACCTCCCTAGGAGATGGTTTCCTCCTAGTATGGCTGGCTCTTGGGTGATGATGATCCCGAGGTGATGATGATCCCCTAGGCTAAGGGAATAGTTCAGATGGTTTCCTGCTATTCTCGGAGGTACCATATGTGTACATCCCCGTAAAGGGTAGCGTCTGGTGGGATGACACAGGTGTGAGTTCCGGCCTCACACTAGGAGATGGTTTCCTCCCCTTCTAGGAGATGGTTTCCTCCTAGCCTGATATGTTGATATAGGAGATGGTTTCCTCCTATTTGGTGACTTTATTCCTGGGAGATGGTTTCCTCCCACTACAGGGGATGGTTTCCTCCTGCTCTGAGATGTGTAGTCACCTTGTATGATATGCTGTGTGATTGAGAAAGCCAGAGGGCTAGGCCAGTGGGCCATTTGATTGTGATGTGTGTGCATATGTATTATGATAGTGGGCCAGGGTGGAGGAGATTCCTCCATGGATCCTGAGCTTACTGAGATATGTTATCTCACCCTGTGTGGGGTTATGTGGTTTCAGTTGAACCATCAGGTAGAGAAGAGCAGTCTCAGTGCAAGAGGCCCATCAGAGACTAGACTGCTTGGCTGAGGAGCAGCATAGAGAGCATGAAGGCTTCATTTTGATTTGTTTTGTTATAGTTCTGTATACCCCTTCGGTGGGTTGATATTCTTTTGTAGCACCGTGTGTGGTGTGAAACTGTTATGCATATAGATGTACAGAACTTTGATGTGATGTATATGAGACTTTTCCCTGAGTATATGTAGGTATACTTTGTTGTTACTCTGCTTAAAACTCTGTTATCTGTCTTGTTGATGTTGATTTTGATAAACTGGATCAGCAGGGGTGTGGCTTATTGTTCTGTATATTAGTGGTGCGATTTTATATAGGTGATTCCATACATAATGTATCAAGAAAACGATTCTATGCTTCCGCTAATGTATATGATTTGATTTTATGCGCTAATCTGATATTATTAATGATAACACGTCGGAGGCCTACGGGGTGTTACACCTCTTAATAAGCTTATTCATATGATGCATATTTATGTGACTAGCTCTCCTATGCCACAACCATGTTTCATCTAATTTACTCAATAAACATGTGGTTTTGTGAAACAAAGCATGGTCAATAGAGAGTAGATACACATTACCTTTTCTCTTGCCTATGTGGATTACCTCATCACTCTTACCATCACAAATCAAGCAGTAATCTTGATTGAAGGAAATCTTGTAGCCTTTGTCACATAATTGGCTAATGCTAAGCAAATTATGTTTCAGCCCTTCAACATAAAGCACATTGTTGATTTTGGTGTTTAAGCTGTCACCAATGCTCCCTTCACCCATAATCTTTCCTTTGTTGTTATTTCCATAAGTGACAAAGCCCCCTTCTTTAAATGTAAGATTCTTGAGCAAGGACATGTCACCCGTCATGTGTCTTGAGCATCCACTATCAAGATACCATAGAGAAGAGCTTGCTCTAAGACACACCTACAAAAGAAACAAATTACTTCAAAGGAATAGGTACCCATTTTCTTATGGGTCCAAGTGGGTTAGCTGTTTTCTTTTTCTTTTCTACCCAAATGCATTCACCATTTGGGACATAGAACCTTCTTGCACAATAATGAAAAGTTGTATGACCTCTTTCCATACAATAGTGACAAGTTACAGTATTATATCTTTTTCTAGAGAACCTCCTATGATTGACTCTTGGCTTTTTCTTTTGCTTCTGTTTTGGGAGAACAAACTTGGTTTTTTGCACATTTTTAAAGCTCTTTTTATAACCCAAACCAAAGGTGTCTCCATACTGTTTTTGGGCACTCAACATTTCATCTAAATCACATTTTCCCTTGTTGAGCTTTTCCAAGATGTCAATCAATTCTTGGTTCTTTGAGACTTGCTGCATATACTTTTCCTCTTGATTGATTCTATATTCATCAAACACTCTTTGCAACATTTCATACTTGTCACTAGATATAGAGAAAGAGGTGCACATACATCCACTTGATTTGTAACTAGAAGTCAGATTTTCATTCTTTTTCTTCAAGTTACAAATTTCAGTTTGTAACTCCATTATTTTAGCAAGATGATCTTCCATGTTCTTTTTAAGCTTGCTGTTAGACTTAGCCAGCTTTTTTGCTTCTTTGTGCATCTCTTGAAATGCTAAAACAGCTTGTTCAAGTTCAGAAGTTACCTCATCATCTTCATCCAGCAGATCATCATCTTCTTCATGGATGATTGAGGTTAGACACATGTTTGCTTCTTCCATATTAGCAGAGGATTCAGAAGTGGAAGATTCATTGTCTTCCCATGCAATATATGCTCTTCTAGGCTTAGCTTCCTTCTTTCCTTTGCTGTCTTGCTGCTGTTTCTTCAAGTAAATGGAACATTCTGATTTAATGTGACCAGGTTTGCCACATTCAAAGCAAGTATAGCTGGTGTCCAATTTCTTGAAATTGCTGGTGCTGTTGTTTGCTGAATTGTTCTTGTTGTTTCTTCAAAATTTTCTGCCCTTGTTCTTCTTCATAAATTTGCTGAACTTCTTCACAATCAAGTTCATGCTTTCCTCTTCCTCCTCATCACTAGAGTCTTCATCTTTCTCCACTTTGGGTGTTGCAGATTTCAATGCTAATCCCTTGCTTTTCCTTTCTGCATCTTCACCAAAGGTTAGTTGAGACAATTCAAATTCATATTCAAGCAACTTACCAAAAAGTGCAGCCATTGTCATCTTGGAAAGATCTTTGGATTCCTTGACGGCTGTTACTTTGGGTTGCCAAGCTCTAGTGAGGCATTTCAGAATCTTGATGTTAAGTTCTTCAACATCAAATGTTTTGCCAAGTCCCAAGAGGTGATTCACTATATGTGTGAACCTTGTTTGCAGCTGGGAAATACTCTCATTTTGATTCATATTGAACATTTCATATTCATGAATCAATGAATGCTTTCTTGACCTTCTTACTTCCTTAGTCCCTTCATGGGTGATTTCCAACATCTCCCACATTTCCTTGGCACTTGTGCAACGAACGGTTCTGAAAAATTCATCAGAAGATAGAGCAGAAGTTATCATGTTCTTTGCTTTAAAATCATATTGAACAATTCTTTTCTCATCATCATTCATTTCATCCGAATCTTTGGGAATCATGTTGTTATCTACCATCTTAATAGGCACTCTAGGGCCTTTCTCAATGGCATTCCATGCTCCTGGATCATTGGATTGGATAAAGATTTTCATTCTATTTTTCCAAAAGCTGAAGTGCTCCCCCTCAAACAAAGGAGGTCTGTTTAAGGATGCTCCTTCCTTAAAGGTTATTTGTCAGGTGTTCATTTTGTAAAAAATGCAGTGATCTTGAGTATCTTACAAGACCTAGCTCTTGATGCCAATTGTGGAAAATAAGGAACACTTCACACTTAACCAAGAGGGGGGGTGAATTGGTTAGTCTTAGTAAATTAAAATTTCTTTGATGAAAATCAGAGTTTCCAAAATCAAAATCAGAGTTTTATTGCCCTTTGGATCTTTATCACAAAACCAATTGAAAACCTTTATCCAATATCAATCCAAGACTTGTACAAAACATAATTCACATCAAGAATAATCAAAACAGCAGAATATAAATCAAGATACAAGATTTATACTGGTTCACCTCAAAACCTATGAGGCTACATCTAGTTTCTTCTACTCAACACTAGAGTAGAGTTCCACTATTGCAAATATTCTTCTTACAAGCAATTACAAGCTTCTCTTCCACAACCCTAGAAGAATTTCAGAGATCTAAAACCCTATTAGATCCTTAGAAGTCACACCCACACTGAGAACACTACTCAGCTGTCCTTGGAGAAACCCTATCTCCACTTAGAGAAACACTATCTCCACTTGCAAGAAAACTCACTTACAATAAATTCACAAATACAAAAATTTCACAAAAAACTTTTACAACCACAAAGCTTAAGGAAAGAATTCACCTGATGATCCAAGAATGAAATGCATATGAAAGAAAAACTCAGGTTCAATGCAAACTAATTATGCAGAACAGCTTTCCTAAGCCTTTGTGAAAGAATAGCTTGCTTCACTAACACCTTAGTGACCCATGAATGAATCAATTGAAGCAAGAATCAATGAACCCAGAAGAATGCCTTGGTGAATCCTTAGAAAGCTCTAACAATGCTCAGAATTCGAAAAGTTTTAAGTTCTATTCAATCTCATATGAGTTATCAATCACAAGAGGCAAGGGTGCAATTTATAATAAAATTCGTAACGGAATTAGTCGATTAAAAGCGCTCCCCACGCTCCTGTAATCGATTAAAACGACCTTGGTATGCACAGGATTTCAGTTAACGGGTCAAATAATCGATTAACCCGACGCGTAATCGATTTCTCCAGACTGAGCAAAAATCCTCCTTTATGTAAAATAATCGATTACATTCCATGGTAATCGATTAAGCCAGAGCAAGCATAAATCTGATTTGTATAGAATAATCGATTACAATCCACAGTAATCGATTAAACCAGTGTGAGTGCAAAACATGAAATGTGTTAAATAATCGATTAGAAGTAGTGGTAATCGATTAAGGCAGAGTGACTGTATTTTTCAAACAAGCATGTAATCGATTACGACATCATGGTAATCGATTAAACCAGTCATAAGGCCAATTTCTAAGTATGCTAAGAGTCATGTAATCGATTAATCCGATGTGGTAATTGATTAAAGTGTTCTTGAAAATTTTCCAGAAAGCTTATGAACAAAATAATCGATTCTTTTGATGCTATAATCGATTAAAATAGACTTAGCCTATTTTTCCAAAATGCTTAGCTTTTTCTTAAGTTCCAAATTGATTACTTAAAGTTTATATGATGCAATGCTTGAATTGGACATGAATGGAATGTATGCATAACTTGGATCATCATGATGCTTTCAACCCTTTTACATTTAATCACAAACTTTTATCTTCAAAGCTTGAACCATGTTGGAAGCCAAAACATCCAAGTCTTCATGTTGCTTGATTCTTCAAGTAATCTTCATGCAGCTCCCCCTCAAATTAACATTGTGGACTTCCCTTGTATAATAAGAGGGAACAAATCGAAAGCACCCCTTCAAGTCATTCCAGCCATTTATTCTTTCTTTCAACCTCCCTATGTCCATCTGAATTTGGTTTCACCACACCAAAACATAGCCACCAAATTCTAAAGTTGCTAGAATCACTTTCTTTTCTTCATCAAATTGTTGGATGAGAAACTTTGCTCTACTTTCATCTCCCACTCAAAGTAAACTTTGGGATAATAAATTCCAAGGAACTTTGGAATTTTTATTTTCACTCCACTCAATCCTCCATTCCTCTCTTCCCTCTCTTCTCTTCTTAACCTCCAATCTTCCTCCTCTCTATTTTGCCTCCTAGGATTGTATCTCATATTATTTTCTCTCCTACTATTGTTTTCTCTCCACTCCTCCCTCCCATTCCCCTCATCTTTATAATTTCCTCCATGAGAGGATGCATACTCACTCAACCTCCTATTGCCATAAGCCTCTCCATCCACACTCCCAATTGGATTACACCTTCTTTGGGTCTCCCTTTGTAACTCCTCTCCATCAACCTAGAGGTCTTAGGTGACAAAGCCTCTTCTCTTCTTGAGCTCATCCTTCAAAAGAAATGGTTAGCAAAAACACAAGTATATAAGGAAATTCTCACCTCTGTAAGTGTTTGCCACTACACTTGTGTTTGCACACTTTATCTAGGCTCTTTCTTTAATGTTCTCTCTTTCCTTTTCCCACTCTTGCTCCTCTATAGTTCTTAAGCAACAACTTCCAATCCAATCAAGGTTCTTTACTAAAATTAAATAGGAACAATTCTAGGCTAGACTCAAGAGTCCAAGAACAAGAAAACTAACTCTAAGACAAAACCTTGAAATTTTTAAGAGACAAGCAACAAAAGAAAAAATTATAGAATAACACAAACTCAAAATGGAATTCAATGAGACAACTCAAGGATAGTTGCTAGACCAAACTGCACAAGGAAGATACACCAAGCAAATTCAATTGTTAGAAGCCAAATTTCACCTAGTTTGCATGTCATACAAGTTCACTTAATTTTGTGGTTCAAAGGAAATTTGAACTTGTAAGTTTTGTAACTTTTCTTTGCTTCTAAATTCTGTTTTTTTTTTTTAAAAAAAATTTCTAGCCACCAATTCAATAATTTCTTTGGTTGTACCTAATTGTTTTTCTTTATCCTTTTCTTGTTTCTTTCACAATATTTTTGTAAGCTTTTGTTTTTCTTTTGTACAAGTTAAAGAATTCTTAAAGAAACTTAATGAATCATGAAAAAAAACTATGTATAACAATTTTAAAATTTGTTTCTAACAGCTCAATTCAGATCTAGACATGAGATTAGAATCAAAACAAGTGGTTATACAACTCACAAACAACTACTAACACAAGTTGACAAGAATCAAAACTAGAAAATTATCAAGAACAAGGAAAACATGAATCTAAACACTAGGAAAGGTGTAGGAACACAAGAAAATTCGCAAACCACCAAGACACTCACGAAAATTCAAGAAAACTAGGAATAAATGTAGGATTTAGTGTTTTCGGGTTTTACCATTGGAGAAGTTCTAAGAATTGAAATTGAAGAAGAATTTCACAAGGATTAGGCTCTGATACCACATGATGTATGTCTAAACTCATTAGACATTGATGTAACGACCTAAAATTATTCTAGATATTATATTTTTATTAAGGTTAAATTTTTAAGAATCGTTAGATAATTTTTTTAATTACTATTTTACTTTTACTGAATGGATCCTAGTATAAATTCTAAAACATATAAATTATAGAAGTTATAGAAGTTGTTAAACTGATATATATATATATATATATATATATATATATATAATACGTAGCCACAGTCCTTGTACAAAAGTCATTCTCAACGAAACATAAAGATACTACAACACTTTCATCATTCATTTCCTAGAGACAATTTTTTTATCTTTGTACCACTATCAGTCCAAGTCGTCAATGAAATTGACCACTATTGCCATCTATAAAAAAATGAAACAAATCTAGTGAGAAATAAAATTTCTCAATAGGCAAAACTGTAACGCCTAAATTTTTCCTTCCTATTATTTATTTCTTTTTAATGAAAATTCTTTTCTTCTTGCTTAAAATAATCAATACGAAAGTTACTAATCATCAATATCATAAAAAAAGTTCTTCATCACTGATTGGTATTTCTAAGTCTGACATAATATAAAGTATAATACAGACCAATATCAGTTCTATCACATATTACAAATCACCAAAATGTTTCATCACAACAAATATCTTCAACTAAGCATCTTTAACAGAGTCCTCAGATACCATCTTGCCAATCCTTCTTTTATTGTTCATTTGCTCGCCCAAATAGATTGAGGTCATAGCAGGTGTCAACTATAGACACAAAATACATGGTAAGTTTATGATAAACATAATTTAAGTAACAGAATATATTAAATATGCAGGTATTCATCAAGATGTATGATTCTTTCTTATCATGATGCATGATTCTCTTTTATCTTTTATCTTTTGGTACCAATAGTCAAGATAGCCCCATCCCCGTGGCACAGAACTGAAACGATCAGTCAGGGTACCACAGTGGTGCATAGGATTCTCACCCACACTTCATGTGATCATCATGGGTGGTGTGATTTCCCCACTGCCAGCTACCCCCCAGCTCAGACTCCTTTTGTCTGAACACTCAAACTCAGTTCATGTAGCTATCTGACACATCTCCTCTTGAGGCAAATAACCCGGACTAACCCCCGCCAGGCATATAAGTATGAGACATATAAGATTGATTCATTTTCATGTATAATTTCTTTATCATCTCATATTTATTTTAAGCATCAGTCTTCAATTTCATACTTTACTCAGAAATTCAACAGAATTCAAATATAGAATTCAGCTTGTATAGAAAATTCATGGAAAAACATGAAGTTCATAAGGATTTATGGAACACTAAGCAACACATGTATTTCATAGAAATTCATAAAAACACTCAACAACACATGAACTTCAAACATCTATTTGAACAAGACACACTCAAACTATCTCTATTTCTTTGAAACCATTCATCAAACACATGGTGTGCAAGCTTTGTTTTCCATAGAAATAAATAAGATTCTATAAATACTTATTCGAACAAAAGCAATACTTAAACTATATTTAGCATAAATCTCCCTATAAATACCTTATAACCTTTTCGCTATGCTTGTTTACTTCCTCCTAGCTAGCTCTTCTACATGTGATTCTTTCTATGATGGTGGGGTCTTTTCTATATGATTTAAGCTTTTGAAAATGAAAGGATGAAAGGGATGTGGGAGGATACTTCACGTGAGGTGTTAGTGGAAGGAATGTCTTGAAAGTGATTTCCAAGCAAGGTCCCCACCACCCTTTATATAGTAGTTAGAAAATAATTAATTATTCAAGGACATATTTACCCTTCCAACTAATTTAGTTTCATTCTAGCTTAGTTTCTCCTTGTTTCATTATGTCCTAACTTAGTTTCTTCCTATTCCTTTGGGTTTTAACTTGATTCATTATTAACTATTTACTTTATGGAAAAACATCTCATAAACCATAATGACTTACCTTTCCACTTGGCCACCACTTTACAGGTGTCCCTACACTTGTCCGAATTCATGAAGTTTCTCCACTTTTCTTGCTGATTCACGTGGACTCTAGAGAAAATGAGAAGATCTTGCTCCATTTCATGTTGCCTTGCATCAAAATATGACTTTTTAGCCCTTTCTCCTTGTCTACTTTTCATGTGAACTTTGGTTAGCTAAGGGGAAGATTTTTATCTTCCTTTTCTCCTTCTATCTTATATTTCATTTTTCTTTTAAAGAAGAGAAAATTATATGGCTTCTTTTGGATACATATGTCACCTTTAAATGAAGAATATTCTAGTCCAGGCTTTTCTTCACACATGGCATTCCTTGAAAGGAAGTCAAGTTTGATTTGAACTCTTCTACCTAAAGATAATATTGAATAATGGCATTCTAGAGTTTTTCATAAACTGACTTTAATTCTAGTAAAAATTGCTCACAAGTAATCTATACAGAGTGCTATGCAGATTTTACTTACAAGACTACTTTTATCTTAATTCTAATTGGTCCATTTTACTTTTGACTATCAAAATTACTAAACTATTTTATTAAATAAGTCTATTCATCCTATAATTAAGAGAAAATTCCATAGATTTTATCTATCATTTTTCTATATTTTTCTGATACTTGAATTCTTCTGAATAAAGTTTCAAAGTCACTATCTTATAAAATTCATAGAAATTCTATTCTATGGTTTTCTGTCACAAAGTATTTTGAAAATCTGCTATCTAAGAGTATTTTGTAATTTCATTAGGTTTTCACAAAATTTCTCAGGGTGTCTTAGACAGTTTAGTATCAAGGGTATTATGGTAATTTCTTAAAGTATCCAAGGGCATTTATGTAATTTTCATCTTAAGGACATTTCTGTCATTTCTTATTTAAGGGAAGGGTAGTATGGTCATTTCCCATAAACTATTTTTGTAATACCTCTAATTAATATTTCATATAAATAATATAGATCAATCAAATATAACATTCACATCAATAATTTCACACGAACAATTGACAAATATAGCTATTGAAATATTATGGTGTTACAAAAACTAAACCACCAAAACACGTTAGTACGTTAGTAAATCATCATAAAATAATTATGCAAACTATATGAATGCATGAAATGAATTTTCCCAGGGTGTACATGACTTCTACATATCGTACTGTATGTAGCTACACCTCGTACTGGATGTAGACGCTGCGATCGTCTTACGCAAACATGCATGATTTATGCCATGTATTTGCACCTGGTCACTATATATCGTACTGTATGTAGTGTCAGATTCTGTTTCACAAAATCTCGTACTGGACTTGGAAACATGAATCAACCTATCATCACATCAACATCCATCCATAATAAAATCCATTAGCAAAATACATACCACCTTATGGAAAAATGTTTTTATCATAACATCATACGTACCACAAGTATGGTTAAACCACCATACCTTATTTAAATAAGATCGTTACCACTTAGGCATGACCTTTGAATATCCTCAAGCTATAAAAAAAATCATGTTAGTAATCTAACTAATAAACCACGATATATCTCTCAAATAATTTCTAATTCCTTTAAACCTTCACAAGAAAAGATTAAAACCTAGCATGCATCTTAATCTCCTTTCACCTACCACCTTGCTACTTCATCCTCAAATTTAATCACTTAAGCATTTGAACCATTTAATTACATACCATTCAACTTCTACTTCTAAAAATTAATTCAAAACAGTACCATAATAAAATTATGAACAAACAACCAAAACATCATCAAAATCACTTCCAAAAATCACCAAATATACTTCCAAACATCACCAATATTTCAGCCTATAAATCATCACCTATCCTATTGTTTAAATCAACATTTCCACATCAGAAAATAACCAAACAATAACCATAAATCTTCCCAATTAAGCATATATAGGTTAATCCAAACAAATGCTTAACTAGAGATTGAAGCGTAGCCTACCTAAAGTGAGTTTGACTTTGAAATTGATTAAGTGGCTGCTTCCCTTGGAAATCCTCTAAGGAATGAAATATTGAAAAGAAGAAAATTTGATGTGTAGGGTAGTAGAGACAAGCCACAATTATGAGCAAGCAAAATAAAGTAAGAAGTGATGAAGCTTGGTGCAAGGAAGCAAATAACCGTGGAGGTGTGAAGCTAGAAATTCCTACGTGCAAAGTTTTCCAACACCCCTAGCTATTTATATTAATTTAATTAATTAGAATGGAAAGGATTTAGTTAGGTTTCAGCTTTAGTTAATAGTTAGTTTAGTTATAACTTAACTAAGTAATTATTACTTTAGAAGATATTATTCTAAACCTTATCTTTTTCTTGGTCTAGATTCTCTAATTTATTAACTTGGACAGCTGGATATGCTACGTAGAACTTGGCTGGGGATGCTCACATCCTTTGCTCAATTTTCTTCAACTACACACATGGCTAAATACACAACAATAGGCAAGTATCATTGCTTCACCAATTTGTTGATTCAAGAGGAGCTAATGCATAAATGGACAAGGTTCAAGCTTGGTGGTTTTGTGCTTTCAACATGCCTCATTGCAAGTGTGTCAGAGAAGCTTTGGATGATCAATTTGATTCATGTAAAAGGGAAGTTGAGTAATCTGATAATCCAATAAGCCTTACATGCATAATCATTCATCTAGGATTGTTAGATTGATGGTCTAAGTAAAAGCAATTTACTAGTAAGGCATTTAAAAAGTTAAGTTTTTGGAAAATGAAGTTTTGATGAATTAATCGATCACTATATTGTTGGCATCGATTATTTTGTTCTTCGTGCCTTCTGAAAAAAAGCAAGAACATTTTAATCGATTACATATCGAATTAATCGATTATACAGGCTAAAATAGAAAAATCAAGCTGACTGTCTTAATCGATTACAGCATTTCGTAATCGATTACATCTATGCCTATGAAAAATATGTTTTGCTGGTTTAATCGATTACATATCGTTTTAATCGATTATACAGTACATTTGAGAAAATAGAATTGTCTATCTTAATCGATTACCATATTTCGCAATCGATTACATAGTGTATTAAGAAAAACATGTCTATTTGTCTTAATCGATTACTTCACGGAATAATCGATTACATTGTTCATAGCTCAAATCCTAAACATATCAAGAGCATTTTAATCGATTACATTCTTGAATTAATCGATTACATATGCGAAATAATCGATTACAGGAGTGTGTTTAATTGATTATTTTCAGTTAGAAATCAGTTATAAATAGAAACCTCTTGCTCTGTTTTTTGTGACTTTGAGAAATTCGTATACTGAGCAATCACAAACGTTTATGAGCTTTCTTTAGTGTGGTTTCTGAGTTTCTAACATCACATAAGCTTCACAAATTCGAATGGGTTTTTGATTTGGGAAGTGAAGCATCATCATTGAGTCAAAGCATAAGGAAAGGAATGCATTGAGTTTGTAATTTCTCTTTCAACCTGATTGAATCATTCACATGCATATGTTCTTTGGATTATCAGGTGAAATCTTTCCTTAGTCTTTGAAGGTGTAATTCTTTTAATTGATTTCTGTAAAGATTAGTCTATTGTAAATGAGTTTTCTTACATGATTAGAGATAGTGTTTCTCTAAGGGAAGCTAAGTAGTGTTCTCAGTTTTGGGTTTGGTCTCTAAGGGTCTAATAGTGTTTTAAACTTCTGAACTTTATCTAGGGTTGATAAAGAGAGGCTTGTAATATCTTGTAAGAATATTTTTGCAATAGTGGAACTCTACTCTAGTGTTGAGTGGAAGAACTAGATGTAGCTTCATAGTGTTTGAAGTGAACCAATATAAAAATCAGTGGCTAATCTTTCTTCCTATCTCTTCGTCTCTCAATAGTCTTGGTTGTGATTCAAATTGTTTGCACAGAAAGTTTTGTATTACTCATTGATTTCTTGACAGAGGAATTTGATTGAATAAATGATTATTGGTTTCAAAACATTTTAAAGTGATAAAGATCCTGTGGAAAAACTCTGATTTGAAAATTTTAATTTATCAAGGTTCAACCAATTCACCCCTCCCTCTTGGTTGTTTTGAAGTGTTCCTTTCATTTTCAATTGGTATCAGAGCTGTGTCTTGAAAGTTACTCAAGATCACTTTTTCTTTTCAAAAAGAAACATGAATACTTCACAAATAACTTTTAAGGAGGGTGCCTCTTTAAACAGACCTCCTATGTTTGAAGGGGAACATTTCAGTTTTTGGAAAAATAGAATGAAGATCTTTATTCAATCAAATGACCCAGGAGAATGGAATGCAATAGAGAAGGGTCCTTTTATTCCAAAGAAAACTGTAGCAAATGAGTTGATTCCCAAAGAATGGGATGAGATGACTGAGGCTAAACAAAGGGCTGCACAATATGATTTTAAAGCTAAAAATGTGATCACCTCTACACTTTCCTCTGATGAAATTTTTAGGATTGTGAGATGCACAAGTGCAAAAGAAATGTGGGAGATGCTGGAAATTACTCATGAAGGAACTGGGAAAGTTAGAAGATCATGGAAGCATGCTTTGATCCATGAGTATGAAATGTTCAAGATGAACACCAATGAGAGCATTTCTCAGCTGCAGACCAGATTTACTCACATTGTAAATCACCTTTTGGGTCTTGGAAAGGTCTTTGACACTGAAGAATTAAACATCAAGATATTGAAGTGTTTAATAAGACCTTGGCAACCAAAAGTTACAACAATCAATGAGTCCAAGGATCTATCAAAGATGTCTATGGCTGCACTATTTGGTAAGCTTCTTGAATATTAATTAGTTAGAAATGTCTCAATTAACATCTTGTGAAGATGCAGAAAAGAAAACAAGAAGCATAGCCTTGAAAGCTGCAACTTTGATAGCTGAAAAGGAAGAGGAAACAAGTGAAGAGGATGATGAAGATAATCTGAGTTTGGTGGTCAGAAAGTTCAGCAAATTTATGAAGAAAAACAAGAATAAAAAGTTCAACAAAGGAAACAAAAATAGCAACAGCAACACCAACCTCAACAAGAAGATTGACAACAATTTCACTTGTTTTGAGTGTGGCAAACCTGGTCACGTTAAATCTGAATGCACAATCTACTTGAGGAAGCAACAAGGTGAAGGCAAGATGAAAAAGGAAGGAAAAG
>PYAF01005524.1:220335-231221 GCA_007407185.1 Glycine tomentella
AGCTTCCTAGGACCTCATTAGATGACCAAAACATTTCCCTGATGACCTTTGATTGTGAGAGAAACTTTCAGAAAGCTATAATCCTTCATCCTTTCGTTTTAAACCCCATTTGAGTGAGAGTTTGGATTCTCAAGTGAGAAACCTTCTGAGAACTTGAGAATAGGCGAGACCAAGGCAGGAGACAGGCACCAGGGCTTGGGAAAGCAGTTCTGAGGTCTCCTGGGTCGCCATTGAGGTAAGAAATTCAAGTTCTCTTGGGTCTCTGTGATTTTGGGGTTTTCTGAGTTTTGTGACCCACACTGATTTGGGGCTAGAATTAGCCCAGGGTCCAGTTGAGAAACTTGTTTAGGACGATGAATAGATGAAGGAATAGCTTTCAGTTTTCGATTCTGATGACTTTGGATTTTGGCTCTGTGTTACCTGTGTGGCCTGTGTTATGGTCACTTGTACTGGCCATCTGCTAAACCAGAGCCTTGTATATGTTGTATTGAGCCTGTGGGGCTAATGGAATGGAGCCTTAGGCGAGGCTTGAACCATCCCAGTGATATTGTGAGTTGTTGAGGCTGATGAGATTATGCCATGCTTATGAGGCATTGAATCTACATTGATTCACAGGTTGATACTCAGCCCAGATAGACCTTGTGTGGTCTGAGATAAGCCTAATGATAGGCTAGACTTGTTGTGAACCCTAGGATAGGGGAATTATGATATATTTGATCTGTGATTGATGGTTGTGGTCTTGAGATTGATATGAAATTACATGTGCCTTGATTAGGCCGTGATTCTGAGGTTATTGGTGGCGGGAGCCACAAAGCAGGGACCAGACCACAGAGTGACATCTTGCCAGGTAAGTTCAGTGTCCCTGGGGATGATTCCCATCTTGTGTGCCACACCACACTCCTAGGGAGTTGTGGTCATGTCATAATGCATGCATGATTATCTGCATTCTTGTGGTGATGAATTTATGCCTCTGTGCTTGAGATATGATGGATATATGTTGTTTGTGCTGTGATTGTGACTGAGATAGATCTATTGGCCAATAGATAGATATGGACCTCTCTAGGAGATGGTTTCCTCCTAGTATGGCTGACTCTTGGGTGATGATGATCCCGGGGTGATGATGATCCCCTAGGCCAAGGGAATAGTTCAGATGGTTTCCTGCTATTCTCGGAGGTACCATATGTGTACATCCCTGTAAAGGGTAGCGTCCGGTGGGATGACACAGGTGTGAGTTCCGGCCTCACACTGGGAGATGGTTTCCTCTTAGCCTGATATGTTGATATAGGAGATGGTTTCCTCCTATTTGGTGACTTTATTCCTGGGAGATGGTTTCCTCCCCACTACAGGGGATGGTTTCCTCCTGCTCTGAGATGTGTAGTCACCTTGTATGATATGCTGTGTGATTGAGAAAGCCAGAGGGCTAGGCCAGTGGGCCATTTGATTGTGATGTGTGTGCATATGTATTATGATAGTGGGCCAGGGTGGAGGAGATTCCTCCATGGATCCTGAGCTTACTGAGATATGTTATCTCATCCTGTGTGGGGTTATGTGGTTTCAGGTGAACCATCAGGTAGAGAAGAGCAGTCTCAGGGCAAGAGGCCCATCAGAGACTAGACTGCTTGGCTGAGGAGCAGCATAGAGAGCATGAAGGCTTCATTTTGATTTGTTTTGTTATAGTTCTGTATACCCCTTCGGTGGGTTGATATTCTTTTGTAGCACCGTGTGTGGTGTGAAACTGTTATGTATACAGAACTTTGATGTGATGTATATGAGACTTTTCCCTGAGTATATGTAGGTATACTTTGTTGTTACTCTGCTTAAAACTCTGTTATCTGTCTTGTTGATGTTGATTTTGATAAACTGGATCAACAGGGGCGTGGCTTATTGTTCTGTATATTTGTGACACGATTTTATATATGTGATTCCATACATAATGTATCAAGAAAAAGATTCTATGCTTCCGCTAATGTATATGATTTGATTTTATGTGCTAATCTGATATTATTAATGATAACACGTCGGAGGCCTACGGGGTGTTACATAAAACTTGTTTATTGAATTGTAAAGTGTGTTGTCCAAGTTTCACTAAGTCACTAATACATATAGTGACTAAGTTATGAAAATGGAATGGGCCATAAACAAACCCAACAATCTAATTATTTACTATTTACAACCATGAAAATCAAATTCGCAATCCAAAATTACAAGTGCAGAGGTGCTAACTTCGAAGCTTAAAATGACCCTCCAATTGACAGAATTGGCCTCAAGCTATTCTATCAAACTTGTAGATCTTTTCGTTATCTTTCCAGGGACTCCTAGAACGCTGCATTCGGAGATCGGTAGCACTCTATAGGTCCTGCACAAGTCAGATACGTCAAGTGAGAAAAAATCCAAAAATACGCAACAATTAGCAATTAAGCCCACTTACTTGCCTAGGCCAAAAACTGAATTAGAATAGGAAAATAAAGGTCCAAGAGAGGTCAAATAAGCTAAGAAGGATAGAAAATATTCAACTAAAAGCACTCTATCACCAACTTGAAGAGACAATTGTGGCTCTTCCTCAAGCTGCGTCTCGGGAGCTTGTGGTCCAGCCTCC
This sequence comes from Glycine tomentella, assembly GCA_007407185.1. Classification (NCBI taxonomy): domain Eukaryota; kingdom Viridiplantae; phylum Streptophyta; class Magnoliopsida; order Fabales; family Fabaceae; genus Glycine; species Glycine tomentella. The sequence goes on from PYAF01005524.1 coordinate 222,932, forward strand.
TCTACCTGACAACTTTGTGTGAAGACAGACATTAAGCAACCCAACTCCTGATTGGCCCAATCTAAGTCGAACGTCGCCCTATTCTGCATAAGTGTCGCGAAGTACAACATCTCTATCCCATCGACCTATAAATTCAAATATATAAACATCAATGTCAACTATGTCAATTATGATAATTAATGTAAATAAAAAATATTCATCAAAACGAAACTTACACTACGACCCGTCTTGGCACCCTCCTTGGTGATAAACCGCTTCCCATTTTCCCTGTACCAAACCATGTACTCATGGTTTGGTGACATTAAGCCCTAGACTGGGGGGGGAGGTCGATGTGCTGCTCCCTAACCTGCCAGCGCCTGATAAATGGTCTGAGCTTACGAACCCAATTGTCTTCTCGTTTACCGTGCAATCTGCACACCCTTGAGCTTCATGGCAGGACGTGGGATTGGCTGATCCCTCCCAAATTGTCGCATGCATCTATCTGGCTGGGAAGCTTCAACTGTGTGGAAGAAGATAATAGGCATTGATGCCATCCACAACAATCGCTCATGGTCAGATGCACCAAGGAAATGGTAGTCCCTATATGGTTCCCAAACCACCTGCACATAAAAAAAAAAAAAAAAAAGTTAGCTTGTTTTATGTAATCACATGTACCACAAATGCAAACTTACAATTACTAAACAATTACTATACATACGTTGTCTCGACTGAGGGCATCGAATGCCGTCCTATAGTAGACCACCTCGTGCGGTCTAAACCGGGGTAGAGCGTTAAACCTGTTAACAAAATAACTAACATTAAACAATGTAGGGCTTAATTGTTAAAATTGTTATAAAATGAACATATAGTCACACATATCGGTGTCCAAAATGCGAATGTGGGTCCATAGGCTGTGGAATAGATGGAGCAATTGGTGAGAATCTCAGCCATACCCACGCCTGAAGCAGTATACGACATCCACCAATGTCCTTTCTGGCTGCATCTGTACACTCACACATTTGTCTAAACAAATGTGCAGGGACCGCTGAGGCCCAGTTGTATCCTCCGATCTCTGGGAAATCCCCAGCCAACAACGGGATATAGCGTGCTGCCATCATGCTACCTCCAGATCGATCGCTGAGCACCAAGAAGGCGGGCAATGTGCGTCTTTGCAAACCGCGTCACATTAACAAAATCTTTATCCAACTGAACCCAATCCCCAAAATTCCTATCGAAGTAAGTCAGTCACAGATATCCACCGATCAGCTCCATTTCATCGTCAGGTTCTTGACCGAAAACGTCCTCAATGACCTCCGGCTAATCGGACAAAGTCACTCCAGTGACGACATTGCCAGCCGTGGGCAATCCCAAAATACCAGCCACATCTTGTAACGTGATAGTCATCTCTCCATGTGGCATGTGGAACATATGGGTCTCTGGCCTCCATCGCTCAACCAGAGCACTAATCAGCCCAGCATCAATCTAAAATAATATCATTAATCAATTGACAACTATAGTTATCGTTAAATAAAATTGATTACTAATATGAGGTGTTGTATACCTGAATATGTCGCATGTGTGCGACATGAAGAAAGCCAGCGTCATGCAGCATATCAGAAATGACCTGAGGAATATTGTCATATGCTGGCCCCCCCGACAGCTTGCCACGTCGAGTCTTTAGTAGTCGTACTTTGCCCTCGTTCCACACAGCTTGTGAAACATGGGTGCGCTGAGTACGCCTACGCAAAACGCCCCACTTGTACGGGGTAGGAACCACATAAGATGTCGGATCCATCGGCTCAGCCTCATGATCCGATACAGAGCACGGTGAATCAGATCCAGATAAATTAGCCATGTAATCAGTAACTTGATACACCAAAAATAAAAATCCATGTTAACAATTATGTACAATTCACAAATCATTAAAACAACAAATTTCTAAACACTAAACCCTAAAACCAAAACCTAAAACCATAAACCCTAATCACTGCACCCGAACCCTAAACCATGCAACCGGAACCATTAAACCAACTCTAACCCAACCCTAGCCCAAACGTCACATTCCATGCCCACCAAACCCTAAACCCTTAACCGCAAACAATCGTCACATGACCATCAAACCCAACCCTACCCCAACCCTAGCCCAAACGTCACATCCCATGCCCACCAAACCCTAAACCCTTCACCACAAACTATCGTCACATGACCATACCCTAAACACAACCTAACCATGCCCAACAAACCCTAATCCCTCAAACCGATGTACCCATGCCCACCAAATCCTAAACCATAAACCACAAACCCTCATACCATTACCATAAACCCCAACCCTAAATCCTAATAATTTAACCCTCATACAATAACTACACATTAACCCTAAATTCTAAATTCTAATCATTTTATCCAAACACTAGAGTATCAAACACCTAAACAATTTTCTATCTACCTAAATTTATGCCACTAACAAATTAACATCATCCTAACATTTTTCTAATACATAAATCCTAAACCCTAAACTAAAACAATTATTAAGTAACCTAACATCTATTTTGCTAAATAATAAGTACATGCATCACTAACAATATAAATAACTAAATAATAACAACATGACTAAAAATATTGTAACAGAGGCAAAAAATTAAATCCACTTACTTGTACGCAGGATTTTTTCTGAAAAACTTCACAATTCAGCAGAGCTTCGCTACACAAAATATCCAACGAGAAACTCTAGAGAGATGATGGAAATGAGGAAATGGTGAGGGGGGCCATATTTATAGAAATGGGGCAACTGTAACATGCCTGGATTAGGCATGTTACAACACGCCCAATCTAGGAGTGTTGTAACATGCCTAATAGGCATGTTACACTGCCCCATTTCTGTAAATATTATGCAAACAGTCCTTTTTTTGTAAATACTTAATAAAAAAATATTATTTTGATTTTTTTGCCTCAAATTAAATGATCACATTACAAATGAGAGAATCTATATATCACTCATACTTCCTGATTGTGACAAAAGTACAGAACAAAGCTAATATGCATAAAGCCAAGAACATACGTATATTTCCATAAGATGCAATTCCCATATCTTACATAAATCTTAATGCATGGATACAAGGGTTGTGATAGCATCAGCAAAAAATAGGGAACATCCCATGGTACCAAGATACTTGGAACTCAACTTCAATATGGATATCAATACTAAAACGTGGTTACCAAAAATTTCTCGCTTGCTTCTTGCTAAGAGGGATAACATTATGTTTAGTACAATATATACAGTATAAAATTGAAAGAGAAGTCGTTGAGCTTGAATATAAGATACAGACCTTAAAATATAGTGATTCACTCTGTTAACAAAATAAGAATAGATGACCTTTTGTTTCACCAAATACCATATGCTCATCTGCAATGCGGAAATTAGTAGTTCTGAAAAATGCCCATTTGTACTCTCCAATATGCATTTGTTGATCCCTCTATCTGGTTAATTTCATTATGGAAAATAGCATGCACCTTAAATTGGTTTGAAAAAGATGCAATAAAATCCTTTTCAACCCTTGACGGGAAAAAAGCCCAAAAAGGGATAAAAGTTACACTTCCCTGTTCACAGCCATCCGATAGCTATCCAAGCTCCACAACCAAAAGTGGTTGCTTACCACATTCATAGACTTGTGCTGAACTGCTGATAAACCCCAAAGCAGTTGAAACTTGAAACTCCCATTGCAACACAAGTTTTTCAGATCATCATAGCCTCAGAGAATTGACAAATGAGATTCGGAGAAAAGAGAGCAACATTTGAAATTTTTTAACACCATACGTTAATACTATTCTAATTTAAGGTCACAACAACAATAGAATATAATAACATAATATTACTAGGCCAGATAAAGCTTAATTAGCACGTTACCTCAAAGAAAACATTTGAACTTGAGTTAAGCACAATATAGACACAGAATATGTTAATGGAAGATATATATATATATATACACACACCAATGTAGCTTTTGTGGAAAGGAACCTGCAAGTCTAATCATTATAAATACCATTCACACACCGAGCGATGCTATGTGATACGAAAACATTACAAATGAATTTGCACAAAATCAAAGAAGAGGCTTTCTATTGGCTAATTAACAAATTAGATTACTTAAAAAAGAATCAAATGGAAATCAGCCACGTCTATTTTTGTGGTACTTTTCATCAAATTTTTCATAAGTAGCCATCAAATTTTTGCGTACACACCATCCCATCAACATCTTTACTCCAATGAAAGAAAGTTCAACTTAACTTCAATTAATAACCAATAAACCACACATCAGATAAAAAAAAAATTACGTACCCCATTATCCGGAGGCTACACGCTATGCATAGGTAAGGAGGAGAAATATTGTACACAACCTTATCCTTGCATATGCAAAGAGACTGTTTCCAGATTCGAACCCATGACCAACAAGTCACCAAGATACAACTTTACCGTTGTGCCACAGATGATGAAAAAAAATGTTCCAACCATGCCATAAAACAAAAGAGCAACAATTAACAACCAAACAATTTTTTTTCCATTCAAAGGGGTTAGCTACAATAATTATGTCATAGTGCTCAATAAGTACTATATCCATACTGGGGGAGCATCCAGAAATTCCCTACACCTTTTAGTTGCTAAACATCATTATTCAACATAAGTAATTAACATCCCATAATTGTCAGTCAATGAGATCTATCTTTCCCCTGAACACATGTTGCATCTTGAATGGATTGAAGGTCACATTTGTCTTCAACATATAATGTTCAATATTAAGTCATCTAGAAGAGATTCTTTCTGAAATGATCATATGGATCCCACGAGACCAGACCATCAATAGGAACTTAGAGAACAAGTTGGCAAAGGGAGGGTGCATGTTAATTTGAAAATTTTAGATCTGCAGGATGAGAATCATTCTCTAAAATATCTCAAACCCGACAAGTGTAATTGGTTTGGACATTTGTTGGAAGAGATCTGCAACATTTTACACCATGTCCAACAGATCATAGAACTCAAATGGCTCTTTTATTTCACCTCATTCTTATTGTCACAAAAAATACCGCAAACAAATAGGCCACATTTTGCATCTTACAGTCAGAAAACCACCCAAAAAATTATAACCATCCATCTCCAAAACTACACACTTGTTAGTGACATTTTGGCATTAAAAAAATCCCTAAAATGCCCTGTAGCATTTGCTAGCAACAATGAAATTGGAGGAAAGTAATTTCAGATGTAATCAAGCTTGAACTTTAAACAGACAAGGATACAGTCTGTAAGATCTGCATCAGATTTCAGGAACAAGAATGATAATCTTTATTGAACATTGAAGAACACAAAACACTCTTCTCTCAACACTCAGAATTTGAGAACCTAATATCTCCTCTATTAACCATCTAACTTCCAAAAGGTATCAGTTATAGTTTAAACATATAACAGTTTCTAACTATTATTTCTATGACTAACTGATTCAAGTCTCATTGAGTTATCTAATAGTCAAAGTAGCAGGTTACCATGCATTGCATTGTCCAGCAAGACAAAGATACAACATCAGACCCTATGACTGATATGCGTTCACCGAAACGCACCAAAACAAATTAACTATGCTAATTCTGTAGTACAGGATTAACCTAGGTCGACTCAGAGACACTACCAATATGGTTCTAGCTTCAAATCACCAATAACAGTAAGGGGGATTTTATCGAATAGTTTGTGTGCAACAATTAAAACAAATGAAAATACAAGCTAAGATTAAAGAACAACGCAAAAACTAGCAGAATTGATAACAAGTAATGTAAAGCATATTAAAAGGCATCAATCCAATTCACCAAACCAAGCTATTCGAATCATCATAGTTCTCATGAATCTATCCTATTATGAACATTCATTCAATCTCACTAGAAGCAGTTCAATCGAATCAACTCCCAACTTAATTGAAATCACAACCCTAACAGAAATATCATCCAATTAATCGGTGATTAATAATTGAAATTAGGACATAAATCCATAACCTAATCCACTTTCAATTCTAAATGCATTCATAATCATGAAAAAAGAATAGAAATTGAAGAAGAAGGTGAACATTCAAATAGAATTCGAAATACTAAACCGGAACTCCAATTCTCCTCTTGCTTGGGTTGGATCCTTGGATTGATTAATGATTTAGCCTCCCATGATCATCATCAGTGAAAGCCCCATGGAGTAAGTGCAAGAAAATGGAAGAATAGCAAAATGAAAATGAAGAAGATGAAGAACAATGAAGAACAATTGAGAGAAAATGAAGAACAAGGGTTTTGATCCTAAAAACTTAAAAGAGAGAAATGTAAAACTATTTTTATTAATGTAAATATAATGTCTAAGTCTGTCCAATGTCACTAATATGTAGTGACTAAGTCTGAAGACAAGAATGAGCCATGAACAAAACCCATCAATTCTAATTATTTGCTATTTACAACCATAAACTCGCAGCTCAAAATATAAGTGTAGTGATTCTGACTTCGAAGCCCAAAATGACCCTCAAAATGGCAGAATTAGCTTTGGCTTATTTCTGACAAACTTGTAGATCTTTTCGTTATCTTTCCAGGGACTACTAGAACACTCCATTCAGAGTTCCGTAGAGCTCTGTAGGTCCTATATAAGGCAGATAGGTCAAGTGAGCATAAAATCTGAAAATACGCTACAATTAGCAATTAAGCCCACTTACTTGCCTAAGACAAAAACTGAATTAGAATGGAAAAATAAAAGTTCAAGAGAAGTCAATTAAGCTAAGAAGGATAGAAAAAGGCACTTTTCTTATTGAATGAACTTACATGAGAGAGGTATCATCTCATGAGCAAAAGGACAATATCAACTTTACATAACAAATTAAAAGGGAAAAATTGTATATTATGGGCTTATTGCTCCAAATCTTGACACTCTTGAAGGCATGGTATGTCAAAATAGAATCATAAACTTTTCATTTATCTGAGTCCACTCTACATTGCTTTAAATGTTATGCAGCTTAGTTGTTGTTTTGCACCATTTCTACACCTTTTACCTACCCTAGTAGCTCCGTTTTCCTTTAATGAGCACTTCATGATACCATGAAAGAGGAAAGGAGAAATAACACAAGCTCACAAAAGCACCATTGTTTCCTAAAGCATGTTCCGTCGCAAATCACTACCCATAAGTTAACTACAAGATAAACAACACAACGTCATGGTTATGCTACCATCTACAACTCACAGCACCAACAGATGCATTAAACCAGAAACGTGAACCATTCTCCGATCATTAAGAAGCATTAGAAACCATAGTAAAACAAACCTTCACACACTTCATTATGAAGTAAGAGAAGAGCGTCATTACACACAATCAACATAAAAAAAAATCTACAGAGAACAAAATCAGCATGATTAAAGCCCTGAAATAAAAAAACAAGCAATGTAAAAGATACAGCCAAAACCACAAAAGAATAGGATGTAAAATTTGGAAGAAAAACAAAAAAAACCATTTTTTTTCTAAAAAAGAGAATGTGAATAGCATAGCAGTATAGCAAAAGCACCCAAAATAGCAAAAACACTGAAAATAGCAGAAACCAAGGAAGTAAGATGAGGAAAATAAACCAAAGCAGAAGCAGAACTACCCAATATAGCAAGCCAACTAAAAATAGCAAAAACAAAAGTAGATTTTTCTTCTTTTTGAAGTCAATAATATATAAACAAAAGTAGAGAGAGGGAGAGAGTGAGATAGAGAGAGAGAGAGAGAAGAGGGTGACCCGCTACACTGTTGGCAAAACCTTTGATCCAAACCAGCAACAGTGGCGGACCCAGGAATTTAAGTTTATGTCCGCACTTTTAGTGGTGGGGGTTCAGTTTCAGCGCCCCGAAATTTTTTTTTTGTAAAAAAAATTAAAATCAACGCTTTATGTACAAGGTTATAAACCCGTTCAAAATATAGTTATTTTTATAACAAGATGCAAGTAATAGTTTGATTAAACATTAAGCTTCCAAATTTTACCAATCATCCAAAACAAATATGAGAATATACTCCAGTACATCCATACATCATCATTCTATTTATAACCCCGAGATCACTAATTATTTCTTTAACAGTCAAATCAGCACAAGCTTGAGCAACATCTTTCTGAATTTTTGGTGAAGTCAATTTGTGATTATCGGGGGCATTTTCCAAGACCACATCACTCATTTCTTTATTTGGCTTAGTATAAAACTTTAGAGTTTCAAGAAACAAACCTTGTTGATTTGAACTTTCAGATTCATCATGTCCCCGAAAAGGCTGACCATTTCGTAG
>PYAF01005524.1:231321-244466 GCA_007407185.1 Glycine tomentella
AATCTCTAATCTATTCAACATTCTCAGCAGGCATTATCTTCTTGTTTCTATTAACATTCTCAACAAATATTCTCAGCAAATTCTGATTTGTTAAATTATATTAAACAAATTTAAAACCCTTCTCTTCTTCATCTTCATTAATAACAAAAATTGCTAGATTAATAATGAAAACAAAGATGATGAAACGAAAACAGAGAGGGGAAATTGGAGTGAAACCTGAATGGAGGATGGAGCTTAATGAGAGTTGCAATGAAACCTTTCTCTTCTTTGCTTCTTCGCTTCTTCTTCCCCTCCGAAAAAGGATAAAATAAAATAAATAATTGGACAAATGGAACCAATTAGAGAACAAAATTGGAGAGCAGAATAATACCAAAGGGTTCTCTTGTTGGACTGCAGCTTCAATGGTGCTGGTGCGGAAAGCGTTTTTGATTTTTAAAGTATTAAAACAGAAAGAAAAAAAAAAAGCAATTTTTTATTGACCGCACTTGCGGACATTTGCCCACACATGGGTCCGCCTATGACCAGCAACAATGACAGTGGGACTTGGAGTGCATGGCACAAACTTTGTGCCTAGAATAGTAAGCCTTAGCACCACTCAAATCTACTTTGCAGCCCTCAACCTGACACCTAGGAGCTTGCACTGAGCCACCCCTTCCCTTCTTTGAAGCAAAAACCCCACCACTTGTTTCGTTGCCCCCTTGAGTTGTTGTTGCTGCTGCTACAGCAACACTCAAATCCTCAAAGTAGATTTTCTGGCCAAACTTCAAGCCATCAAGGGACTCAGTGGAAGAAGAGTTGGCTGATGAGGAGGAAGAGGTTGGTGCTTTGGTGACTGAACCATAACCCATTGCTGCTGCTGCTGGCTACTCAGTGCGGATGCTGATGTTTCCTCTAGTACTAGCTAACTAGAGTGAGTGAGTGTATACATCAATTCATTTCGTTGAGTAATAATTAGTAATGTCAATGTTATCAATTTAATTGCTGAAATTTTATCATTTTAGTAAATGGAGTACTGATGTCAATGTTTATTTTTGGAGTGGTGGTATTTTAGCATATTTTTCTTTTAACCATCCAACTAATAACTTTTTTTTATTTATCTCTCTTCACCATCCAACTAATAACTTTTTTTTATTTATCTCTCTTCTTAACTTATAGCGTCATGGATCATATCAATATTTCTTTCTTTTTCTCTTTTTTTCTATGTCTCTCAATTTGTTGATTCTTGTTGGTGTTAAAAGACTTTTTTCTTATTTTTTTTAAATTTAAATACTTTTTTAGTTTTTGAAAATAACTGCAAATTCAAAAAAAATCTCAATAGGACCAAGAAATAGTTTTGTTCAAAACTTTTACAAATTTCACTTTTAGTCTTTAAACATTTTTTTAGTATATGTGATCCATATACTTTTACTCTTCCCATCTTAATGGTTTTAATCTTTGTTATCGAGTAACAATATTAATTGATATTGTAATATTCATGTTAGCAACACAATAGCTTATCACATCATCAAGGGTTTGATTGAACAATTATGTGTAATTTTTTAATAAATTATATTTTAAATTCCTCATAGAATTACATTAGTTGCCACCACCATTTGATGGCATGGCAACATTGGCAAGTTATTGGATTGGTTACGTCATCAATTAACATTATTACTCAATAATAGAAACTAGAACTATTAACAAAAGAAAATTATACGGACCAAAAACATTACAAAAATTGTTTATAGACTACAAGGGAATTTTATAAAAAGTTTAGGAACCACAAACATAATTAATTCAATAGTTTATAATACTTTTTGCAAAATAAAAATATCACAAAATTTTACAACAAAAGATATTCAAAATATTTAAACTTATACAGATTATAATTGTCATCTAATATTTTCATACTTTAAAATATTCTATAATTTTTTTGTCAATATTATCAAAAATTAAACGGATAAAATAGTGAAATTAGTATGAATTTATTCTTTTGTCTTGATTCTTATATTTTTTTTACATTCATTTAAAAGAAAGTTGTCGTATGGGGCTAATACCTATTTTTTAAAGGGGTAAAAAAAATTATCACACATATACAAATAAAATTAATTGTGGGACAATTGTCCCCACAACCTTACATTTGCGTTCATCGTGACTAAAAAATTATGTTTGGTTTGTTATTTCCGCTCTTAAAGTAGTTTAAATAACACTTTAAATAGTAAAAAATACTATTTAAATCTCTTTAAGGACATAAAATAAAACAAGCATTTGCAAGGACTGAAACAAAAAATATTACAAGAATGAAAAGCAAAAAATGTTAAATTACAACAACTAAAAATGTATTCAAAATTTTTATTTATTTATAAGAATCGAAATACAATTACAACAACTCGGGCACTTGCTCAAACAACGTTGTGAATGTTTATTTTTATATATTTGAAAAACATTATCTGTACTTGTTTAATAAATTTTTCTGAACAAATTTTTAAATTGTTTGGTTGAAATAATTATAAATTATAAAATTTTGAAAGTTTTACTTTTATTTAATAAGTGTCTTTTATGATTTGTAATTTTTAATAAGTTTTAATCCATAATAAAAAAATATTAAAAAGAGTGTTAAACATATAATATTAGGATTTTAGATAACTTAACACATTACTAAGGTGTGATAAAACTACTCTACACACGCAATTCGGAGCAACATAATATACAATTTGTTGACAAATGACAAGAAATTAGGTTAACAAAGTCAATATGAGGATTCTGGATATTTAACACACGAGTAGGGTGCAATAAAACTACATCTAGACCCAATACTAGGCTTCTCTAGATACTTAATGCATGAAAAAGCTATGATAAAATGAGTTTGGGGCCTCTTCTGTTATTAGATTTTTTAAGTTGGAGAGAGAAAGACACAAAGGATTGTGGGTCTCACATCTCTTTTGTGTCTTTCTCTCTCCATCAGGGAAAGTCTAATTAACGGAAAGGATTTTTTCGATGATAAAACCAATCTATCAACTCAAGTGAGTGTAACGCCATATACCCCATACCTAGGTTTAATACTAGGATTCTAGATACTTAGAACATGAGTAGAGTGACAAAATCACTCTACACACAACAAGTAGGACAACATAATACACACACTATTCCTAGACAGATATAAACAAAAAGAATACTAAAATCGTCCAAAGATACATAATATAAATAGGAGTAATAATACACAAACACTCATCATTTTAAATATTTGTTTAACATTTTTTTATCTTTCTCTTCCCATCACATCATAAATTTGTCATATTTATATTTTTCTCTTTTTTTCTCTTTCCCTAAATATTAAATAATACAATGAGTGTCCATATAATACTTTTTATAAATAAATGTAATATCCTCACTATCACACTTTAGTCACATGTTAGAATTTGTGGAGATCTCTTGATTCTTTTTGTCTACAAAATTTCTCAAGTGTGTTCTCTAGCATGATGAAATAGTGATATTTTTTGTAACAACCTAAAATTATTCTAGATATTATAGTTTTACTAGGGTTAAATTTTTAAGAATCGTTAGATAATTTCTATTACTATTTTATTTTTACTGAACGGGTCGTATAAATTTTAAAACGTATGAATTATAAAAGTTGTTAAACTAATATATATTATAAGTAGTCACAGTCCTTTCTACAAAAAGCATTATTAAACAAGTACAAGATTTTTTATACATCAACCTAGTTCATATCTTTATATATACATATATATATATATATATATCATTTTGTTACATCTTCCTCCTTTGTACATTGTCAACATCATAGTACTTCAAATACTATTATTTATTTACAAAATTCACAACTCATTTTTTTTCTTTCTTTTAAACATTTCCTCCAGTGCTATCCTCTTCATTGATCACGATTATAGGATCCGTGGCCGGGTTAGGATACACAGGAGTAAATTGTAAGAAGGGATCGTGTGGGTTAAACTCCTCACTAAAGACAGACAGGAAAGTGAGTTCCAAAGTAAATGTGGGCACGCAGGACGGACTGCATAGTTATAACATAGCAATTTCTGACTTCATCTATATACCATGCTATCTCCAGTGCGTCAAGGAACAGGATGATTGATGCCATCTAAAACATGAAACAATTCTAGTGAGAAATAAAATTTCTCAGTAGGCAAAACTAAACCACCAAACAAGTTAGTACGTTAGTAAATCATCAATATAACCAAATAAGTCCATCTAAGAAATTATGCAACTTTATGAATGCATGAAATGAATTTTCCCAGGGTGCACATGGTCTCTACATATCGTACTGTATGTAGCTACACCTCGTACTGGATGTAGATGCTGCGATTGTCTTACGCAAACATGCATGATTTTATTCCATGTATATGCACCTGGTCGCTACATATCGTACTATGTGTAGTATCAAATACTGTTTCATAAATCTCGTACTGGACTTGGAAACAGAAAATCAACATATCATCACATCAAATTCCATCATTTTTATCAATAATAAAATCCATGAGTAAATACATATAACCTTATGGAAAATTTTTCCATCATAACAACATATGTACCAAAAATATGGTTAGATTACCATACCTTTTACAAACAAAACCATACCAATTCAGGCATGATAATTATTTATCGTCAAGCTACATAAAATTCATATTAGTAGTCTAACTAATATATCATAATATATATAAAATTTATTATTGTTATTATTTATTTTTAAATGGCTGGGGTGCGGTGGCTGGGATGCTGGGGTGCTGTGACCGACGTCCAAGGTGTTGTGGCCGAGGTCCAGGATGCTGTGGTCGAGTTCCAGGGTACTGTGGCCGAGTTTTAGGGTACTATGGCCGAGTTCCAGTTCAAATAAATAAAAACAGTTTGAATCTCATCAGAATCACCTCCAAAAATCATCAAATATACTTCCAAAACGTTACTAATACTTTAGCCTATAAATCATCCCCTATCCTATGGTTTAAATCAATATTTTCACATCATAAAATACCCTCTAATAACATGAAATTCCAACCTAAAATAGTAACCATAAACCTGTACATTTTAAACATATAAATTAGTCCAAATAATTTTTTAACTAGAGATTGAAGCCTAGCCTACCTCAAGTAACTCTGATGAACTGAGTAGAGGATTTATGGGTAACTTCAAAGTAGAAAGTTTTTATGTGAAGGAAAGAAGAAATAGAAGTATACAAAGGTGGTAGAACTTAATGTAAAGAGTGAAGGCTAAGAGTTTCATGCAGAAATTTCTGAAGGCAAGTCTATTATACTAGTTTAATTAGTTGGGTTTTAAATGAACTAATTGAGTTATAACTGAGTTAGGATTTAGTTTGGTTACAAAGTAACTAACCTTGAAGATATTTATCCTAAGTTAATCATAACAAATATTCCTTCATTTATGACTTAGGATACGTGGAAGTTTACTAAAGATATGAACTTCATATATCCATTTGTACTATATAAAGAAAGATTCTCTTCATTTAATGCCTTTGAAAATTATCTCTTTAGTCATAAGTTTTTGCCATGTGTATTTCATATTTCCTAAAATAATTAAGTATGACTGGTGATTGACTGAAAGTAAAATATTTCTACTGTACCACCGATCGTTTAATATTTTAAAGAAAGATTTTATACACTAATGACTATATAATTAGGTGGAAGGCTATAATATTTGGCTGGACTTGAATTTATTTTATAATTAAATTATTATTATATATTATTATTATTATTATTATTATTATTATTATTATTATTATTATTTTCATAATTTAATTATGTATATAACAATATATATAATTTTGAGATGTTGCATTTTTCTTGTTAAATATTTTTATACTGATTTTTCTTTATTTTATTTTTATCCAACTAAATAGCACAAGTTTATGTTAAAATTAGCATGATGACATTCCTTTCCAATGACATTGACAAGTGAAAAGAGAGAGAAAAAGAAGGGGGTTCACAAATAGGGATGACAAAATGGACTTGTTTCGGTGGGTCAGTCCATTTAGCTCACTAAAAAAAAATGCGATGGACTAGCATTGTTAGCCCATTTTGCAAAGTGGACCAACCCAGTCTACCCCATTTTTTTGTGGGTTAGGACCAGTCTAGCCCGTTTTTGATGAGCTAGTCACTTTGTCATCCCTAGTTTAGATAGGGATAATAAAATGAGTTTGGTCTAGTGGGCCAATACATTTAACCCACTAAAAAAAGAAAGGCAGACTAACATTGTTAGTCCATTTTACAAAGTGGACCAGCCCAACTCACCCCATTTTTTTTTTTTTATGAATTAGGGTCAATCACACCCATTTTTAATAGACTGATCCACTTCTATTCACAAATGGGTGGTAATGGAAGAATTAAGTGGAAAGATAACAAAAGTACTTAAAAGCAAGAAGTTGGTGCAGGTATGTACAATTAGAAGTGAGATGTAGGGACCTTGTCTGTCAAAATCTAAGGCTTTGTTTGGGAGAGGGATTTTGGAGGGAAGGGAAAGGTTTGGGTAGTAACATCTCCTTGTTTGAGAGTTTTAATTTTTGAGAAAAAGAATTTGAGGATTTTTAAAACTCCTCTGAATTCCTCCAAACCATTAAAATTGTTGTTCCTCCAAATTGGGGGTTTTTAGAAGGAAAAGTAATAAAATTACTATCCTACCCCAGCTACAAATTTAAAATTAAGTTTTATTTGTAAAATATAGAGTGTATTAATTTTTGAAGTAAGGACAAAATTGTAAAAGTATCTTATTAACTCTCCATTTCCCTCCCTTAATATATTTTTAACTCCCAAACAAGGAGGAAGGAACTTCCCTCATTTTCCTCCCTTTCTTTCCCTTGAATCTCTTTCTTTCTCTTCCCCTCCTAATTCCCAAACAAAGTCTAAGAGAACCCGCAGGTGTAGGTGTAGGTGTACAAAGAGTGAGAGAGAGATAACGGAGTTTGTACGTTTTTTTTTTTTTTCTACTTTTATTGAGGGCTTTATGAAACAACTTTTGCTTTGTTGTTGCTCTTTACTTGCCTCTAAGAAGAACTCCGGAGTTGTTTATTTCATTTGTTCAAACAAGGTTCCTAAAATTAGTGTGATGCATGGTTGGTTGGAGTCTTGGAGCATCTGAAATTTTTTAAAAATGAAAAAGTTAAGATATTGTTCTTAAAATAAATAATTGGTGTTTACATTAACAATTCAGACAATAGCATTGCAATTAAGAGAATCTTTTGGATTACAGTTTGTAAACTTTGCAAAAATATCCCAAAAATTAATTTTTCAATTTAAGTTTTCAAATTAAATTTTAATCTCAAACATAATTTTGGAAAAAAATTAAATATAATGTTAAATTCGTTTTTCTCTTCAAACTAGGTTTGGAGTTCTGCTACGACAAACTAAACATAGCCTAATTATATTATACTCAGAAGAGAGAAAAAAGAAAAAAGTTAGATCAAGTATAATTTAATAAAAAAATCTGACATTATTTATAATATTTATTTGATATATATTTAAAATATATCATAAAAAAGATTGATGTAAGTTGAAAATATAAAAACATTAATGTATTTGTACAATTTTATATTATCTAAAATTTAAATCCTCTAAATAAAATAAAATAATAATAATCTTAATATTAATAAAACATAATAATTAATATTGTAATTGTAATATTTTATTATTATTTTATATGTATTTAATGCAATGTTTTAAAACCCGGACCGACCCGGTCGGTCGAACCGGTTGGACTGCGACCCGGTGACTAGAGCGGGTCGAGTCAGGCAATGGATCGACCATACTTTCAACCCGCTTTGACCCGGTGTGATCCGACCGGGTTCTTGGTTCGACTGCCGACCCGAGAACCAAACCGGGTTGCTATTTTAAAAAAAAAAAACCTCTTTTGGAACGGTGCCCCGTCTTTTCCCTCCACGCACTCACGTCGCAGTTTGGTTTTGTCCGGGGGTTTTGTCCATAGCGGTGCTGGTGGCCTGTTCACATCGCAGGGGGTGGGGTGGGGTGAAGGGCTTAACGGTTGGAGGTGCGGCGGGGTGGTTTTCTTAACAATAATTGGGGGGTGTTGGGTGGGTTTCGTTTTTGTTGGGGTGGGGGCAGGGGGGCTAGGTGGGTTTCGTTTTTGTGGGTGGGGTGGGGTGGGGTGGGCTTTGCCCATTAGCCAGCGGTTGGGGGGTGTTCGGTGTGGGGGTTTCCGTGGGTGGGTGGGGGGTGGTGGATTGAGAGGGGGGGCTACAACCAGGTTTTCTTTTGGAGAGGGGGGCTGCAACGAAAGAACGAAGTTTTCTTTTTCTTTGGGGGGTGGGGGAGCGGTTGCACCGAGGAGTTATTATTAGGGGTGAGGAGTTGTTGTAGACTTGAAAGTTGCAGCTCATTTCCAAGAATTTGATTTTACAGGCAGAAATATGAAATTATTTTTAAATTTTTTTTCTTAACAAAGTTTTGAGTTTTAATTTAAGTTATTATATTTTTAATTCTTGAATTTTGTTATTTGTGAATAAGTGGTGTATTTTTAACATATAAAATCTATTTTCAAAATAATCATTAATTGTTAATAATATTAATATAGAATAAAATTAAATTGAGTATAAGTATGAGTTATTGGGTGAGAATTAATATTTTATAATTTTTTATTAATGATTTTGTTTCTTGAACTTATTTTATTTAGTTTATGTTTATGATATTTGTTACTTGTTTGTTTGAATTTAAATAATGATGTTTTTTTAACATTTTGGTATCTAATTATCTCTGTTATAGAATAATATTTATTTGTGATTATTTTTTAAATATTTTAAGACATTGTTATACGGGTCATCGGTGATCCACCGGTTCGACCACTGATCAAGTCATACGAGTCAATCAGTAACTCACCGGTTCGACCACTGACCGGGTCATGCGGGTCAATTAATGATCCACTGGTTCGACCACTGACCCAGTGATCCAGTACTCTGACAGGGTCAATCACCGGTTTGGTTTTTAAAACATTGATTTAATGTTAATTAACACACTTTTATTAATAATGTAACAATAAATTATTCATTTTAAAAATATGCACATTCTTTTTTGTTTGTAGAATTATTGTTTAAACTCATACCGTTATTTGTTTTGAAAGAAATAGGAAGGAGTGACATAAGATGGAAATACTAAATTTTTACCATTTGTTTAAGAGAAATAGGAAAAAAAAACTTATTTTTGTGAGATTCGTGAGAAAATATTTCTCTCCCAAATTGAATGAAATGAAAAGAAATGATATATTTTTTATGTATATTTTGTTTTATTTGTTTAAAATATGTTATAATATGAAAATTGAAATAAGTAATTTCATGTCAAAGAAAATATTAAATTAAAAAATATTTTTTAATTATTATAATTTTTTTCATATAATTCACTTTTTCTTTTTATTTTCTGTTTCTCTCATACAAACAAGTTGAAGGAAATTCTTTCATTTCCTTCTTTCGTATTTCTACGTATAAAAATAAATAGATATGTTGTATTTTTTCTTTCTTCTATTTATGCTGTGATTCCTATTTTTTTATTTCTTTTCTATTTCCTTTATGTTTATTTCACTTCTAGCCCACTAATCGACCCGGTTTAAATATGCGCATGTTTTACTTGATAACACGGTCAGTTATGCTTTAAGCCTATTTATTATTGAATTGATACAGATATCTGGGGTGCCGTTCAATATTTCACAATACAATCTTTTTTTATTTTTTATGGAACCATAGAATCGTCTTTAATTTATTTTATTCTTTTATTATTAATTATTAAGATATAGTAGTTAAAATAGAAATCCACACTAATCATGCAGTTAAAAACTGAAACTGCAGAATATACTGATTAGTGTAACCCACGCTCTATTGAACTCTTTTGTCATACTGAAAGCAATCTATTATAAAAATTAAAAAGAAAGAAAGTTTGACTCTAAGGGGATTCAGGATGACGATACCACGTGATAACTTTATATTCATTCCCTTCAACAATTTAATTAATTAATGAAGCTTTTATATTTATTCTGTTTCCAATAAAATCTTAAATCAATTAAATTATACAAGTGAAAAATTCCTATATACTATTTATTCTATTTTTGAGTTAGTTATAATATTTTTGTATTATTATTATTTTATAACAATTTACGTTAAATATTTATTATATTATACTTATAATAGTAGTGATATTGATAAAAAAAATTATTATAATTATTTTACATTAATTTACAGAAAATATATATTATAAGGCCTTAAAGCAATCTATTATATATATATATATATATAATTTAATTTAATTTAATTTTATGAAATGATGATGTTATATGAAAATCTCATATTTTTTTAATAATTCAATTAATTAGTGAAAATTTTATATTTATTCTGTTTCTAATAGAATCTTAAATAAATTAAATTATACAAGTACAAAATTATTAATATATTTATTCTATTTTTTTATTTTATTATTTCATAATAAATTACATTAAATATTTATTATATTATAATTATAATAATAGTGATATTGATAAAAAAAATATTATAATTATTTTACATTAATTTATGAAAAGCATATATTATAAGGATATAGTAATGATAATGATAATAATTTATTATATTTCCTTAAATACTAAAATAGTGAATAACTATGATGATTATTATATTTTGATCATATTGATAAGGGGTTTAACTTAGTTAGTTGAACAAAGTGTAGAGATGTTCATTGACACAGGTTATCCGTGAACTCGAATTGACCTAAATCGATCCGAACAATTTGAGTTAGGTCATGTATTTGAATCAAAAATAAATTGAACCAATCAAAATCATTCATGTATAGGTTGGGTCATGGGTTTAGATCTATAAATCCGATCAAAACTTGTCAAAAATCTTAAAGTTGTTTGGTTTGGCTTTATATATTGTTAATATTGAGACTCCAAGTGTTAGAATTTCAAATGTTTATAATATTAATGATCATATTTTGTTCATTTGTTTCAACAAATCTGGTTGCACTAAAACTTACTGTAAGAAATTAGTTTGTAGGAAATAGTTATGATTTAGACTATTATAATAAATTTCGTTGAAGAATGTTTTATTTTAATTTGTATTAGTCTATTCTAGAATATTATGTTGATGATATTAAATAAATAAATTTTACTATTTTCAGAAATTTAATAATATTGTGTTAGGATAAATAATCATTTTCATCCTTAAATGTGTAGAGCACTGACAAATTCGTTCCCGAAATATGAAAATTCAAATTTTAGTTCCCGAAAGTGAAAAGAGTTTATTTATCTGTTACCATTAATGAAAGAACTTACATGGTACAGAGGGACAAAAATGTCACAAAAATGATTGTCAACATAACTGTTGAATAAATTAAACCAAAATGTTAGTAAGTTTCTATTGGAACAAAATGTCAGTAAGTTTTCATTGGACAAATTTGTCAGGCCCCAAATTTTGTTTCATTTAAGGATAAAATATAATTTAATCTTCATCTTTTTCTTTTTCTGTTCTAACTTGTAAAATATAATTTAATTCTTCCATTGGACCAACACACTTGATTTTGTTCTAACATGTAATTCAACACCAACACGCTTGATTTTGTTCTAACGTGTAACTAAGAAAGTTTCTTTTAAAAAATGGTCTGAACAGCTGAAAAGACAACAACCAATTAAGCTCATATCTGAAATTGTTAAGTGTTAACTCTCTCAAACAAGACTGACTTTAACACATAAGGATTTTCAAAACCCACTAAACAAAAGGGATACTAAAATTTAAATTTTTATCTTTCGGAGACGAATTTGTCAGGTCTCTATACATTTAGGGACGAATCTGACTATTTACGCTATTGTGTTAATTGTATTGAATATTTGGATGAATCATGATATAAAATAGTAGTTCTAAGAAAAAAAAAGATGAAATTTAAATGGGTAACCCGTTGGCTTTTACCGAACCGAATCGTTCATGAATGGGTTGGGTTGGGTTTCAATTCTTTTCTTCTAAAAATCAAACTGAACCGAACCAATCAAATTTAATTGGTTAAGTCCTAAATTTGACTAAAATCGACCCGAACCGATCCACGAACACACTTAACAAAGTGTATGAGTTAGAGTAAATTCTTTGGCACGAGCTATGTTTAGTAAAACTAGTTGAAAAGCAAATTGAAAGTTGAAAAGCTAGTTGAAAGCTGATAACTAAAACCTAACAAGCTAGTTTATTAAATTATAGTTATTTGATAAACTAGCTATTGAAGTAATTGAAAAGTGTAAAATGAGGAAAAATAATAAAATTATAATTTATTTTAAAAAAACTTAATAGAAAATTGAATAAATATATTGACGATAAAATGAAAAAATATAAAATATTAAAAGTTAGAAGCTACCGTTTCAAAAAATGTTACTTCAAGTAACGTTTCAAAAAATAATAAAAGTTACTAAAAAAATTTTGTTTATCGAACAGTTAAAAAATTATCTTAAATATCTTGCAAAATATAATTATTATCTTTAATTTTTACATATAAAAAAAGCTATAACATACTCAAATAAAGGTAATTCGCAAAATTTATGATCTTAAAATTAAACTATCAATTAAAATATTAAATATAGATTGGTTTTATATATTGCAGTGACATAAATATATAGATTTTTATTAAAATAAATTAAAATATAATATGAATGGACATTCTAATTCAAATTTAAAATGGAATCAAAATTTAAAAATCTCACATCTTACGAATATATATAGAGAGAGCGCACGTAAACATCAAATTATCGTTTGGGCATTTAATATATAATTGTTATACTCCCAACAATAAATTTATGAGATTTTCAGATTTTGTTTTAAACATTTTACCATTTGATTAAATTGTTTTAATTACTTTTAATTATAAACCTTTTAATATTATATGTCTCACCAGAAATATGATTTGATTTAAGTGATATTATAAATAGTTTTAAATTAATTTAAATAATTATTAATAACACAATCAATCATATAGTTCAAGTGGACACATTAGATTTGATATATTAATTGAAATGCTTAAAATGAATACATTTATTTGTCACATGATATTAATTCATTAATTTATTTATAATTATCTTTCTTAATAGATTAAATTATACTTAAACTCATTCATACTCAAAATATCAAAATTAAATTATAAACTTTATAAAACAAA
>PYAF01005524.1:244566-286570 GCA_007407185.1 Glycine tomentella
AGAAAGTAAAAAAGAAATATGCAATGCTTCACAAAATAAAAGAGATCTTACTTTAAAGCATGTGTATATAAAAATATTTATAATATTTATTGACATATTTATTATCATACACTTATTAAAATTTAAACTAAATAATTAATAATATATTAAAATTTAAGTTAATATGAAAATTAAATATTAATTTAATAATCGTGTAAGACATAGGAAATTAAACTAACATATATATATATATATATATATATATATAAAGAAGATTTTGTTTTATGGGATGATGTCACCTAAAAATTCCATGTTCATTCTTCTCAATTGAATGTAATTAATTAATTTTATTTTTCTTTATTAAATGCAATCAATTCAAATCTTTGTTTTAATTATTTTATTTTTCTTCATTAAATACAATCAATTTCAATATTTGTCTTAGTTTTTTTTTTATTATCTTAACCCTCCAATTCATTAGGAAAAAAGTGACTCTAATCCGGGATTTGGTGAAAAATAAGTAAAGTCTAACCATGAATTATTTTTGTCAAGAATCAAACTCAAATAATATCTGCATAATTTAACCTGACTTTAATTAATCATTTGTGTCCAATCACTTGATTGTTTTAATTGTTTTATTTGTATTTATTAAAATCAGAATTATGCATAATAATTATAGACTTAATAATACAAGCATATATTTTAATTCAAAGTTATTTATAATAGTAATTTTTATCAAGCAATTTTTTATGATTAAAACATTCAAAATTAATAAGTCTATATTTTGATTCCTATTAATGGATAATACTAACTGTGTCCGATCCCTGAACTTTTATTTTTCTTTTAATTGTTTGGCTTCTAAAATGTGCTATAAGCACAATCAAATAAATAGTGAGAATTTTATGTAAAGTTTCACCTTCCGAAACCAACTTAAACAATTATGAAAGAATACATCTTGAAATGTCTTATTGAGGTCATATTGTACAAATTGGAAATAGAAAAGAAAAATTTAATTATTTTCTCAAAATTAAAAAATATTTTCCGGGTTTCGGGGCTTATTTAGAGATAGGCAGATAGCTCGGGTCATTGGATTGTGGGTTTCTCTGGTTCCTGTGGTGTAACAACTAATCTGAACAGTGTTTTTTTTGTTCATTTATCGTGGAGTTCGTCTAGCTTGGGATAGAGGTTTCAGATTGTCAGTTTGCGAATTTGACTCCTAATCTGCCATTCTCATAAAGCAAGGTTCTCGCTTATCACCTCTTATCTGCGATCCTCACCAGTATTAGGCAAATGCTTCGTAGGGACTGGATTGTTCGTCTCTAGCATACCTGTTGTGAAGGCAATCAATGCATTGATTGGATGGCTAAAGGTGATTCTTCTCTGATATTTGATTTATGTTCTGGGATATTTGCCCTAATCAATATTTTTTTTGAGGAATTAAAAAGAAATTAAATGATAATATAATAAAAAGACATTTAAGATAATTTAAAGATAATGCATGAAAATAAAACTAATCAATATAATAATGCATGACAAAAAACAAACAGTAATTATAATAAAAATAAAAATATTACTTACATGTTTAATTCTGATAATGCAAATTTAAGCCACACTCATAGACAGTTTCGTCCTATAATACCTCGGGTGCTAATGAAACTATTTTAGTGAAATTTAACCCAAATAAAAGAAGGAATACATTGTTTCAATCATAGTTATAAAACCTGGTTCAGCTCCGTCGGTTGGACCGGTCCAACCAGGATTCGGTGGCATAATTAGACCAAATGCACTATCGGACTGCTCAATGATCTGGGATGACTTGGTCAAAACCGGCAGGTTTTGCGTAAATCCGACGACCTGTCCGGTTTTAAAAACCAGGACTGGGTTGTGCACGTCGTCATCGCCACTCAACTCGACCACCATCACACTACAAGTCATCATAGTCGCCACCACCACACTACAAGCTGTCATCGTCACCACCGCTACACTGCGAGGGAACTCGCCGCCCTGGCCTCGCCTCCAATAACACAAATGAAGATGTTTACGACCTGAAAGAGGTCAAACTTCAATTGCACTGTGAAGCACTGAAGCGATGTTGATTGAAGGGGAAGAGGAAGCGGCACAGCACAGGAAAGCTGAGAAAATGAGGTGCAGCCGTGCAGCACAGTAAAACCGAGAAAATGAAGCGCAACACATAAGAGAGACTATATATATTATTAGGATTAGGTTTTCGCTTTGAGCCTCGAGATCCACATACTCATTTACTTCCTGTACTCCTTTTATTGCTTTCTGTACTCTTTCTGTCTCATTTTTTTTTATTAAAATGGAGCTTGTGTTTTAATTTAAGTAGTCACTATATATATTCTCTTTTATTATTTACTTTACTTGTATTATTAACTTTAATACTTTAATTGTTATTTTGAATTTTTTAGTATATTTTTCTTAATTAAATAATGTTCATTATATACTTATATATAATATAATTTTAAATTTTTTAATATAAACAGGATCAAACCGGACTAATTACTGACCCATCGATTAGACACTTGATCCACTGATCTATTACCTCGATCGAATCAATGATCGAGCCGAATTTTATAACCCTGGATTCAATTACTTTTTATCAATAAATTATTTCAATTATCGAATCGGTCTTCTACTTCTTTTATTTATTTTTTCTCTTTTTTTTCCTCTCAACTGTACATCTCAAAGTGAAACTAAAAATAAAATCTATTTATAATTTGGACACGATCGAGGAGGGGCATGTTTGTGTCCGTACTACTTTAATTGGGCAATGCCGCCCCCGACTTTCGGGCTTTCGTCGAGTACCTTTTACTTTGGGGAAAAACTTTTTCTTGTTTATTCGTTCTTATTAAGCGTAATTATGATTTGCACCGGAATATATAAGTCGTTTTTGTATTACAATTATATATTTAGGAGTAATGCTACTGGCAGTCAGTCAAAAACTCTTTGTACAACTCTCTATCATCGATCCATGTGGCTTATTTTTTCAAAAAAACTTACTTGTTACCGGTTTTGCAGGTTTATGATTTTATTTTATTTTATTATCTTATTAGTGTAAAAGAGACACTTATCTAACTTAAAAATTACTTATATATATAATTTGGTGTAATTTTTTTTTTAAATATAACTGCTTTTAAAAGTTAAAATAAATATCATAATAATGTATAAAAATAATTAGAAGAAAGATATTAACAAGTGAAATTATTTCCTTTGATAATATTTATAAATTATTATTACGAAGATATTATGGAGAACAAAAACACGAAACTACATCTCTCTACGAAACTTCCAGCAAAAGAAAATCTCTCTACCAAAATAGATCGTGTTCCTCTCTTTGTCGTCTCTGTATTGTCGTGGTCATCGCATTACTGATGGTTGTTGGATTAATTCGAGATGGAGTTCTTCCCCAAAGTAATATAATTGGGAACAATAATCTGAATGACAACACCAAAGGGTGGTTTTCCTTGGCAAAATTGAACTTTAAGTGTTAAAAACTGGTTTAGAATTTGTTGGTCCTCATGAGCTACTAAGTAATCACTACATCCTAGTAACCAATCAAATGCAAACAAGGATGAAACATGCTTAGATCATGATTGTGAAGCGAAACTCTGTGACTTATCAAGTGTTTGCTAATGTTTGGATTTCAGGTGAATTTATTTGGATGGTAAAGATTGTGTCTTATCAAGTCTTTATGACGGGAATTCGGACGATACTATCTAATAGAAATATATGTGTACAAGACACTTGTATTAAGAGTTGTACCTTTAGGTCTCAAGGGGTTCTTGTCTCTTTAATTTTATTTAGCAAGGCACCCTGGCGGATGCAAGTTAAGAGTTGTTGGGACAATTGTCCCTCCAGATTTTTATTTTTTATTTCTAAATATATTTAAGAATTTTTCCCCCATAATATATATATATATATATATTATCACTTTATTATTTTAATTTTTATTATGAAGTTGTGGGAAAGAGCTATTGAACATCGCTTGAGGAGAGAGACCAAAGTTTCTACAAATCAATTTGGATTTATGCCACAAAGATGTACCATGGAAGTCATTTTCTTGATGCGAAAATTAATGAAAATGTATCGAGAAAAGAAGAAAGACTTACATATGATGTTCATAGATCTTGAGAAAGCATACGATAGGGTCCCAAGAAAAGTTTCATGGTGGGTGGACTCTTGAGAAGAAAAAAAGTATCATTAAAGTATGTAAATGCAATCAAGGATGTGTATGATGGAGCTACTACGTTTGAAAGCTTGTAATAGAACATCAAGTTATTTTTCCTATCACGGTAGGTGTACACAAATGTTTGATTCTTAGTCCTTATCTCTTTACTTTAGTGATGGATGAACTAACAAAATATATTTAAGAGGAAGTGTCGTTGTGTATGTTTTTTTGCTGATGATATAGTGCTTACTGATGAGACCAAAAACGATGTTAATAGGAAACTCGAATTACGAAGAAGCAATTTGGAGTCTCAAGGACATGTTAAGCTAGAGCAAGACTGAGCATATGAAGTGTGAGTTATCGTTGGTAAGAGATGGTGGTCAAGACCCTGTGCATCTACTTGATCAAGAGGTACCCAAGAAAGATGCTTTTAGATACCTGGGATCAATTTTGCAAAAAGGTAGACAAATTGATGAGGATGTAAATCATAGAATCAGAGTAGGTGGATGAAATGGTAGAGTGCATCTGGATTTTTGTGTGACCGCAAAATTCTCCTTAAGTTAAAAGGAAAATTCTATAGAACAATTGTAAGACCTGTAATGTTATATGGAGCTGAATGTTGACAACACATAGGCAACCCGCCATCCCACTATTGTTCCGGGTCCTCACCATGGCACTGCACATGTCACATAACAGGGTGAGTTGATCAGACTCATACTCAATGATCACACATGCAATAGTCATAATGAACACCTAGACCATTAGTGATCAATACACAATTCACCATGCATAATGCTTCCCTATAAAACTGCTCTGATACCATAAAATGTAACGACCTATATGCATCCGGTTCATTAACATTAACTTATGGTTGTTAAGCGCAGCAATTATCACAGATAATGAAAATGGAAGCAGTAAACAAAAATGACGTCATCAAACGTCATTAACAATATCAAATGTACATCATATATGGTGAATTCTCATAATATACAAAGTATATCTCTCAAAATTGTACATATCCCTCATCAGTTACAAAACACAGGCATAAAACAAAAATAGAGCCAACACGTTCTTCATCACTATGCCTAAGGTTCTCATAAAATCTATCCCTGCTCGAGCCTCTTGCCCTGGGATCTATTAGCTACTCCCTGAGCATCACCTGCAAAACATAATCCTCAACAGGGGTGAGATAACAATCTCAGTAAACTTAGGGTCCTTGGAGGTCTTTCCTCCCCCTGGTTCACTTCCATGCACATAATATCAAAATTGGCATTACAAACTAGCCATCACAGCTATCAATCACATTATCACATGTACATAACATATACATATATAAATCAATGCCTGAGGAGGCTTCATCCATTTATATGGGCACATCTCACATCAGAGTTTACTATTCATGTCTGAGGAGGCTCCATCCATTTATATGGGCACATCTCACACCAGGACTTTCTTTCTTTGCCTGAGGAGGCTTCATCCATCTATGTGGGCACATCTCACATCAGGACTTATATAAATAGCCTACTAAGTTTAATTCTACTGGTCAGAGAACCTCATCGATCACATAACATTTATCACAATGTATAACTCACCATATACATGTTTCCATAAACAGTAACACACAATTTCAATATACATGCATCATGATATACAATAACCATAACTCCCTCGGAGTATGGTGGAACACAAACAGTGGAAAACACTCCCAAGAACAAAGAGCTTACCTGCTCTCAGCACTACACCGGCTCTTCCGGCTTCGTGGTCACAACCACCAGCAATGTCACTATCACGCCCTACACAAGGCATACAAACAATCAATCAATAACGGTCCTCAACCGTTAGAATGAAAGGAGACGATATTCCTTTCCATTAAAACCTCTCTGTTCTCTATCTTAGGATTTTCAGAGCTAACCACCCTATAGGCGATTCACAGACCCTCAACAGGATCTATCTTGGTCCAACCAAGATCTTAGAGTCCCCCTAGACTCTGCATAATCTCAATTCAAAGCATGATGTTGCTTAACCATTCTATATTTCAAGGATAAAAAAGTTGCTCAAAACTATCAGTCCAACATGTTTTCACCGTTTATATAGCCTCCTGAACAACTTTTGTAACAGGACCTAAGTTCATATCTATCATAATACCTTCCATTTCATCAACATTCTTCATACTCATACATATCTCAGAGTCAAAACCAAACTTCATCAGAAGTCATGATTCAAAACTTAGTATTCATCAGAACAACCCCCTGAGTATACTTCTCCAAAGAATCCAAGCCTAATTCCAGCCTTAACACACTTGGGTTACTATTCACACCAAGAACCATTTCACAAATCAATCGGTAAAACTTGAGTTTCTTACCTCTAAACTGTCGAGGAAGGCTGGAGGATCACTTCTCTAAGCTCTGGCGTCCTTGAATCACCTTCTTTCTCCTCCCAAACTCAGTTTTGCAAAGTCCCCTAGAGAACGGGATCTCTCCGATTGATGGTTCTCTCGAAGAATTGAAGCTGGAATCTAGCTCATAGAGGGGTTCTAATTGTTGATATGAGGGTGAGCTACTTAAAGCACAAAGAAATTTTGAAGACAAAGAAGTGTTTTGGACTTTCAACATGATTGAAGCATTGAAGAAAAGCTTGTGATCAAATGTAAAAGGAAAAAAGTTTTCTGATGATCCAAGTCATTGCATTCATATCATTCATAAGCTTAAGAATTAAATCACAAGGCAGTAGGAAATTATTTTGAATCTTGAAATAAACTAAGTGTCTTTTGGAAAAATAGCATTTCATTGGTTTAATCGATTAATATAAGCAAAGAATCGATTATTTTGTTCTTGATGCTTTCTGGAAAATTCTCAAGAACATTTTAATCGATTACACTATCGGATTAATCGATTATTTTAACTTAGAATAAATATAATCTGCCTTAGTGACCTTTTTAATCGATTACTATTAATCTGTAATCGATTACATTACCCATACAGATTATATCATCACTCTGGATTAATCGATTACCAATTATTGTAATCGATTATTTAGTTCAAAGCATGTTTTTCATAATGTCGGCTTTAATCGATTATCAATTATTGTAATCGATTACATGGTACAAACACATTTTATACATTGTCGGGTTTAATCGATTACACGTCGGGATAATCGATTAAATTGCTCGTTGTAGTTACCTAGAATCCTTATGAACACTTTAATCGATTACAGGAGCGTGTGTAATCGATTACATATGCTAAATAATCGATTACATGAGCGCATTTAATCGATTACAAGCGGTTACAAAAATTATTATAAATAGATCCAATGCTTAGCTGTTTTTAGAACTTGAATTTTTCGTATTCTGAGCATTCTAAAGCTTTCTAAACATTCTCTAAGTGATATTTTTGGGTTCATTGAGTTCTTTCTTCCACAAAACTTTTATGGGTGTTTAAGGATTGAGTGAAGCAAGATTTTCTTTTCAAAGATCAAGGAAAGCCATGTTCTGAGTTTGTTCTTTGCATTCAACCTGGTAAATTCATTCCATGCATATCAATCTTTGGATCATCAGGTGATTTCTTTCCTTAATCTTTGAATGTTGTAATTCTCTGTTGAAATTTGTATTGTCTTGTCTATTGTATTTTGGGTTCTTGCTTGTATTTTTAGAGATAGTGTTTCTCTAAGTGTTGTAGAGTAGTGCTCTCAGCTGGGTTTGGTCTCTAAGGATTTAATAGGGTTTTAGATCTCTAAACTTTATCTAGGGTTGATAAAGAGAGACTTGTAATAATCTTGTAAGAACTAAAATTTACAATAGTGGAACTCTACTCTAGTGTTGAGTAGAAGAACTGGATGTAGCTTCATAGTGTTTGAAGTGAACCAGTATAAACTCTTGTGTGTTATTTTATTTTTGCATAATTGATTGTGTGAATCATTTCTTGATTGTTAATTCTGCTATTTATCACATTCTTGAATCATTATATTCTTGGATTAATTCTTGGGTTGAATAAAGGTTCTTGGTTGTGTTTGTGATAAAGATCCAAAAGGGCAAAAACTCTGATTTTGATTAATAAGATTTTAAAATTACCAAGGCTAACCAATTCACCCCCCTCTTGGTTAAGTGTGAAGTGTTCCTATATTTTACACTAATCAACTTTCTAGTTGGATGAGAAGTGTTTAGATGAAGTATGATGAAGATATGAAGCTTTTCCAAGTCATCAATGGCAGAAAAGCCAAGGAAGAAGAAGAGGGACGTTTTTCCTCTCCCAAAACACGGAAATAGCTTTTTATAGGCCCCTAGTCCGCGTTCCCACGCTAATAGCGCCACACCCCACGCTAATCGTGCCACCAATTCGAAAGAAAAGGCTTCCTGGAGCATTTTGGCGCTAATCGCGTTACATGGTCGAGTCCTGGCGCTAATTGCGCCAGAAGTTCGAAAGAAAAGCCCTCTGGTGCAATCTCTCGCTAACGGCGCTACTTCCCATGCTACTGGCGCCGCTCCCACGCTAACGGCTCCACTCCCACGTTGTTAGCATGAGATTTTTTTTTCTTGGAAACCTAGGTTATTATAATCATCATCAGTCCATCAATCATCAACAACAAAGAAATACTCGAATCCATGGGGATTTACACTACATGAGCAATTAACCAAAGCACATTCCTTAATATAGTCACAATTGTTAGGTCTGGATGATCCACTAACCACTAGACGACCTATCATACATTGAATTTTGATGTTTTCAAAAGTATAAATTGTTGATGAACTAATGAGTTATTGTTAAGTGAACATGATCTACTTTGTAAAAGAGCTTACTTTTTATTATATTCACATCTACAACTTTAGTGAGTATGCATCCGCTCTTAAGTGTAAAACAATTTTGTTAAGATACATCCACTTAGTGTGAAAACCAGTGTTTACACACTGAGTTGTTCTTACTTACATCCATTGTACTTAAAATCACTTTATAAGTGATGTCCAACAAGGTACTAAAAACCAGTATTTTATATTCTCATAAGTGATATCCAACAAGGTACTAAAGGACAATGTTAGCCATAAAGGGAAGTGCACATTCTCACTTTTTGAATTTTAGCTTTGTCTCTCTTTATTTGAATTACTAACATTTGAAATTTAAGGATATGACATAATAGAAGGGAATAAAAGGTGTTTGCAGAATATTCCTCAAGGGTCACTTTAGTCACGAAAGAGGAGCACATGCAGTTGCATGTACCTTATTCATCCTTGTCATTTAGAGTGTGCCACTACTACTAGAAAAAACGCTTTCTATGTCGGCTATTTAACCCATTCCACGACGGTTTGAAAATCATCTTTGAAGTTGATGTCGTGGAAAGTCAACACTTTCCATGACAATTCTCAAACTGTCTTAGAAGGTTCGATTTCTAAGACGATTTTCCAAATAATAGTCTTAGAATATTTTTTTAAATTAAAAATTTAGGATTCTAAGACAGTTATTTACAAAATCGTCTTAGAATGTGTTTTTTTTAAATATTAAAATTGAGGATTCTAAGATGATTTTTTGAAGAATACTGTCTTAGAATGTAGACTTTCTAAGATGATTTTCCAGAGAACCGTCTTAGAATGTGTTTTTTAAAAAAAATTGAGAAAAACAATTAAAATCAAATCATTTTTAGTGATGGCCTCATAAAATTATCATCACCAGTTGTGAGATATTTTTCTAATCTATTTTTGGCCAGCATGTATTCTGATACATGCTGACCAAAAATATATTAGAAAAAAAGTATGCAAATTAATTATCCACTTATTTTTGAACAGGTCCAATTTTAGCTAAATAGAAAAGTTAATTATATATATGTATATGCAAAATCCCATAACATCATGATTTAATCATCATAAAAAAAGAATAGAAAAAGAAGTGATGATGAAAATGAAGGAACCTGCAAATTTGGAGAACATTACCACCAGGATGACTTCCATTACCACCCGGAACAAATATTTGGTTTCTTCTGGTGCCCACCACTTTCCTGGTTTTAAATAAAAATAAATTATATATGTTTGAAAGCTAACACTTGCATGACAAATTGTAATTAAAATAATAGTTTCTCTAAATACTTTTTCTCTCCACTATTGCATCATTTATTTTATTTTTTACTGTCAAAATTATTATCATTATATAATTAGAGAAATAAATAACAACAAAAATTAATTCAAATTAAAGATAAATTATCCATTTCCATAAATTCTTTTCTCATTGTAATATTAAAAAGACGACCCTAAATTGTCCAATAAACACAAAAGAAGATGCCTCATAGGCTCACAACATAGTGACACTCAAAACATACATGAGTTATGTTAGGATGCAAGAAACTATTCAATTTCCACTCTTAAAAAAACACCATTAAAGAGTTATAAGAAAACTATAAAAAAGATAAACTAATAACTTTGATTTTTCATTTGATACTTCCATAGAATTTGGAACCCTTCATAGACCTATCATCATAAACCCTGCATAGTGACCAAAATAATAATAATAACTACATTTATTTTCAGTTGACAAATTCTAACCAATGTCCATACTCCATAACAATGGTGGAAAAAAATGATCATAGTTAATGTACCCAAGAACAAATGGAAGTATGGATATGTTACTCAAATATGAAAACATAAAGGAAAAAAAAAACAAAAATGTGGAAATTTATATTATTTGACTTACTTTCAGTGACCCAAAGCAAGAGTTGTGCCAAATTGGATACCCGCTTCCTTCTCAAAATAAATATATAAATAAAAATGAAAGGTTGTGCCATGTAAATCTACTTGTTAACCTGTGCTGCATTAATTTATTAATAATAAAGATTGTAATAAACAGTTATATGAAAGATAAAGGGGTGAGAAAGAAAAACCTTGATTTTCCAATCTTAGGCTTCTTAGGATCCACAAAACGAACAATTAAGGATGATCACAACCCTAGTTGATTAAATTAAGACTTTAGCTAGCATTTGAAAGTGGACATAGTAACATGTATCAATTGAATAAATTAGCTTTACTCGCATCGTGAAGGTTTTATTCGACCCTTTGATTGCAACCAATGCCATTTCTCTATTAGAAAATTTGACAAAAGCATATCCTTCAAAATCAAGAAATGCATCCACATGATAGCCTCTTCTCAGTATCAAAGAGGTAAAAAATACAACTAGTCCATTGGGGATGGAGCATGGTCCTCTTTCTATATACATATACCAAATCTTAAGTTATTTTATGGTAGAATTGGTCTAGAAATAAGAATAATAAACATTTATGGCTACAGATGGCCTCTGTTCTGTATCAAAGAGGTACAAAACAAAGATCAAGAAAGATACATTAGTATGATCCCCTCCATATCCCCGAGTCCCCAGACATTCAAGACACCTGGACTCTACCCTTCCAAATTCCACTCCAAAAATCCAAGGCCCGCGCTTTGCTTTCCCTTCTATTATTTACATTTTGTCATTCCTGCTCAAACTAAGCAATTAACAGTGGGGGTCTCCTAATATTTTACTAGTAGTTTTTTCTTCAAAAGGTGTCATTCTTGAAACAAAAATTAGTTAAGTGAGATTTGACAGAAAGAGGAAGCGTTCATTTTCACCCACTGTCTGCAACTTCTTTCGTTGTAGTAGAAATGTTAGATAAGAAATAAAAGACAGAATCAAATACAAGTTCATTCCTCAAAGCCACAGGTACAGTATGAAAAACATAGCATGACAAGATCAAGGACCAACCATGAGTGCTTTTAAAGAAGATATCTTCAACATGCCCGTAAGGGGAAAAATCTGCACAGAATATGCATACAAAACTCAGAAACACAACATGAATATCATAACCTAGCAGATTATAAAGGATATATCGCAATATCGCATATTAAAGTAAAATGCAGGGCTACCATAATAAGAAAAAGAATTACCATCTGCAAATGGTTACATATGTACCTGTTGGTAACTACCATTTTTTGCTAGCTGTTAGCCACATACCAACATCATGAGAAGTGCCCACATGATAACTGATATTTTTGTATCTAATATCTATATGACTATCTGTCCCAATTTAATAGGAGCCACTAGGGCAACATTTCCATCCAGCCAACCTAGGATGTAGGTCTAGATACACTACATTTGAAGTCACAAAATTTAAAAATTCATGATTTATACATGAAATTCTTTTTTCAAAAGGAGATGATTTGATTTTGAATTCTTTGTGATGTTAGTTGAGTACATGCAGAAATCTGTTAAGTTTTAATTATTTAAATTGATAACATTGTCCTCATTATAGAGAAATCATATTTTTTGAAGGGTAAAAGAGGAAAATAAGCAAGATAACATGAATTCAATTCATTTTTAATGAATTCCAAACATGGGGATCGATTTCTAAATTTAGACAGTTCTATTTTTTAATGATTACAAACTTGAGAAGAAAATTTAGTTTAATTGAAACTAAAGTTCAAATAATATCCTAATAACTTTTTTTCTAAAATGCCGCCAATCTCGATGCATATAACAAGCAAATGTAGCATTGGAAATTAGCTAGGCAAACTGTATGATTGAATGATTTCAGAAATACTATTGCATCATGCATAACATGTAAGTATGTATAGAAAAGGAATCAGTTAACATAATAGGGAACAAAATCAAATATCCAACCACAACACCACAAAGGAAACAAATAAACATTCCAGTTCCACCCTTCTGGAGGATTTGACTTGAAGCACCTTGTGAATGTATCCTATCCAACATAAAGAGCAGTATAAGTTCATCAATTAAAAAAATAGGATGCTAAAATTTTATAACTTGGACGAAGCAAAACAATGTGATGGAATTTGTAGTAGGTTAATCAACAATTAAACATACGTCTAAACCTTTGTGTCTAGATTTCTCAGAAAAAAGAGAAAGGACATCATCAATTATGGACCGAAGAATAAATGGAATAGCCTCTAGCTCTAACTTGCCAGCTTCAATTTTAGCACGGTCCAGCACCTCATTTATTAATGTTATCAGTGCCTTGCCGCATGCTTGAGCAGTCTTAGCATAACCTCGTTGGGTTGAACTCAATTCTGTATGGAAATGTTCAAGTTATGGGATCATATACATTCACCAAAATTGCTTGGCTACCATCAAGTTGCCCAAGTAAATTCTTTACAAGGGACTCAACATCAAAGGATCCTCCTGTTGGAACTATTAGTTAATTTAGAATTGGAATATATCCAATTGTACAAGGGTCAGAATCTAAGTAGTTAATAGGAACAATATAATCTACTACAACTGTACAAAAAAACAATTTAAACAGAACCTGTATGATAAGTATGAATCAGAAATAGATGCAAAGAGATGAAAGGATCCGAGCCCAACAATGTTGTCTCCTTAAGACAATTTGTTCCCTCCAATTGATGCCAAAGCTTGATGAACAATTGTCTCCCAGGATAGAACGGATCAACGTCTGAAGATTGATGACACTTCAAATCAACAGCCCAAACAAACAAAGCTAATGCTTGAGGAACCACAGAGTTATGTGATATGGAAATGCACTAGTCTCTAAGCGAGACTATCAGAAAAGATTAACTATCAAAACTTTATCAGTTTTCCTACTTTCTATTTTCTGAGTGTCTCTGTGTCTATTTATAGACAACAAACAACCATGTTGAAGAGTTGTCGGTAAACCATCGCGACTCTTGGCGATGAACCATCGTAACCGTTGGTTATCGGAGCGGTTGGGAGTAGTTATTTTTCTAACCTTTCCCAAGAACGGTTAGGAGTAGTTATTATTTTGAATTGTTAACCGTCTCTTATTCATAACCCATGGAGTTTAAACAAAAACTCCAACACCTCCAACATATGTGATACAATTAGAAATTATTCAATACATTAGGACACTAAGAAGATTACGATAATCATAAAGCCACAAGATTTATATACAATGAATGAAAGAAATTACCTTTAAAATTCTTCTTATGACTAAAACAACAACCAATACTAGCTTTGACTCTACCAGTAAAACATCTAATATTAGCTTTGAAATGTATATGCCCACTATTAACTCCAAAATGACTTTCCAAGGCAAGTTCATCTTATTTGGTTAAAATATGAAAGAATAACAAAATAGAGTGTGTGATCCTCAATGTATTCCAATACTAAGTGTATATTATTGTTATATTGGCAAATTTATGGCTTTGACAAGAAGCATTAAACATCTAAATGTTAGCTTTGAAATCTATATTCCCGTCATTCACTCCAAAACAGCCTTCAATGCAAGATCCTCTCATACTAGCGAAGTTATAGCTTTGACACTTGCACTAAAACATCTAATTTAATATTACTTTTGAAACTAAAGTAAAGATCGAAGTTCCAAACAACTCTAATCTGCAGAATGGAAGCTTTTGAATCGAATATTAACTATCTCAGAGTAGTTGTTTGAAGTTTGCACCTTAGACCTTTAAGATCTTCCTTTTGATTTGTATTTAGTGTCGTTCTAGATCTTCTTATTATAATTTCATATAGCTTATTCTTTTGTATTATGTCCTTTATTTATGGGCTAATCATGATAATTATGTGTGTGACAGCTCAGAATAGGCACGTCTGCAAGATGCTCAAAAAGGAGGGAGTGTGGCAACAAAGAAATCAGGGGATATATATTGGTTGGAGCTAGGTGGCAATTTGTATAAAGAGATGTGATTCACCTTGTGACATCAGGTTTCGTGGAGAGACACATTGCCTCCTTTTTTATTTATTGCTTTGGGAAGGATAGCAGTCCAATGGTGCTTCAAGTGTATTTAAGGGTGCCTATATGATCATATATCTTGTTGATATGCACCTAGCATATAGTGTTTCCAAGCTTAAATAAGTCACCAAGTGCTTACAAATGAATGATAATTGCTAGCAATTGATGGAAATGTTGACAAATCCTCCTCAATCATGCTTTCACTCATATTATGTGTTAAGTAGTTGAAAAGGGGCAGAAGAAGTGAAGAGGAAGAGAAAGCAAATCAAGCAAGAGTCTTGGTGCTATCCGCACCAACCTTGGCGCCAATCGCACCAATCAGGAGAATCAGGGCATTCCTCTCTGCCATCTAGCGCGAATAGCGTGAATCTGGCGCTATCAGCGCCAGCAATGACTTCCAATTCAAATCCTCCGACTTCTGGCGCTACTGGCATGAGTAATGGCGCTATCCGCGCCACCAAAGGGAAGCCAAGGCAAAACCTCTTTGTGATCTGGCGTGGTCAGCGCGATCCGCCCCAGTCTTGAAGAACAGCAGCGTGACCAGCGCGAGGTTGGTGCGATCAGCGCGGGACCACGAGTTCTGCAGTACTGTGCACCCTGCTAAGGGTATTTTGAGAGATTCACTTCCCAAGTATAAATAGAGAAATCCACTACTGAGAGAAGGACTTTTGGCACGAAAATATCAGATTGAAGGAGTTGGGAAAAGCTTGGAAGTTCTTAGCTAGGGCTTGGAGCTTGAAGATCAAGTTGGAGCTTCTCCTCCTCTTTCTTCTTCTCCTAGTTTATTCTTCAATTGGGCATGCTTCTTTTTGTGCTATCAAGGCCAACCATGAATACGTTTGGCTAGTTCATATTTGTAGTTAGGGCCATACATTTGATGTAAACTCCCTTTGGATTGGATTGGGTGCTATTATTCTTTTATATCAAGTTATTTTACTTCACCTTGCTTTGAATGGATTATATCTCTTTATTAGACTTGATCATTCTAATATTGTGTTGAGAGCTAGGGTTCACAATAGTGATATTGGGGTTCTAAGCTCTGACTTTGGTGAAGTAACATTCTTTACATTATCTAGGAATAAAGATGTTTGTTTGCGGATGATTTAATTTGTCAACTTAATGCTTAACCTTAGGAAGGCTACTAAGGAATTAGGGTTTTTAAGTGGGTTAAAAGGTTAATGTCATTAAGGAATTAGGACTTGATTAAAATTCTTTATGAAGATACATTGGCTGAGTAACTTGAGTAATTGAATGTAGTAAACAATCCGAATTAAGAAGGTAGGAATCATCGAGTGCATGTGTCCTGACTACTCTCTCTCTCTCTCTCTTATATCGTCGTAAATCCAACTTCGTTGTCTATAATCATTTGTTGTTTCTTAGTTCTTGTCTTTAATCTTACTCATTTCAACATACAAAACACAATTTTACCAAACATTTGTTTATCCAACTTTTACAGACTAGTTATAATACAATTGGTACATCAATCCTCGAGGGAACGATATCTTATTTATCATTTTATTACTTGGAACGATCGATATACTTGTCGAAATCACAATACTTGTCTATAGCTTGATGCAGAATCATTTTGTATTTAAGGGTGATGATATGATGCAATGGACAAATCATTCATTTAGTTCATCAATTTGGTCCATTTATTTAGTTATTTGAACATGATTGTAATAATATCATGGGATGAGGCAAGATAATTACCTTGGATGGAAGGCTGTGAATGTTATATGTTTGGGATCAAATACGGCTGCACATTATCTGTATTGAGCTTTGGGGTTGGAGTTTCATGTTAAGACAATGGTGGTCATACTCACTTATGGGGTTTCGGTTACTTGAGGATCAAAATGGAAGTGGTGACATTTCAATGAGAGTTGCACTATATGTCCAACATGATGTACTTGAGTCTCTTATGATTGCTAGGAGCCATGATTAATTTGCAACATTTCCTTTGGAGATATATACAAAAAAAAAAAAAAAAACTCCAATTTATTCAGTACTTTCTTTATTAAATATATACTTAATTATTTATAAAGTTTGATTATGTAAAGTATGATCGAATATAACTCTTAAATAATTGCTATAACTATTTTGCAATGCAATTATATTTTACTTAAATATTGAAGGTTAAATTTCTTATATTAAATTTTCACATTTTTTTAAAATATGGAAACATCATTCAGATATTTTTTAACTTTAATATCACAATATATTTTTCATTTTTATTATCTTTTTTATTTGGTTCTTAAGTTAACCATTGCTATCTTGAGGGTGCGTCCCATGGTTGATTTATTGAGAATTTCGTCATATGATCCCTTTTTCTAATTATATGTAAAATATGTACATGTTTTGTCAATTGCTATATGTATGTCACTATTGAACACAAAATGATAACGTTAATAATCTTACAATATCTGTGGACTAATTTTTTAAATCAAAATATATTTAATAAATATGTTATAATTAAATATTCAGAAACTTGGCTACAACTTATAATTTTTAAAGCAATCTAAAATCTAAATTGTACTTAAAGAATAAAATTTATATGTGTTTTAAAACATGACAATTTTGTTAACTATATTGTTTACTTATTTCAATAACAGTTTAATGGTATTTCATGTAGCGAAAATTAAAAAAATAATGAAATTTTAAATTTTTTTAAAATAAAACTGAGACCTCAAAATAAATAAAGATAATTTATAATAAAATGTGATAATAATTTAATATGAAATATCGTGAAAAATTTCATGAACACAACTTAATGAGAAAAATATACAATATTATTGTTAGTTTTTAAATGACACTATATATACATAAGTTAAACTCAAAGTAAACAATAATTGCTAATTATATTTAATATATTTTTATTACAATTTTATAATAAACAATTTGTTAAAGTTATTTTCATATAATTTAATAATTCATGGTCGGCCGTAGCACGGGTAAAAACACTAGTAATGGGCAAACTAATTTTCTTATTCCCAGTGAAATAGTTAATTAGGTCATATAAAAAGGAATAAAATTTTTATATAGCATATTATTATATTTTAAAATTTGAAACATATAAATATAATTTAATTCACTTAGTAAGGTGATATTGTAAAACATTTCTCTGAATTACATTAATTTAATACATTAAATAATTGCTTTCCTAGTTAAAAAAAAAATAACAATTTTAATATATTTTTGCGTCCACTTGTATAAAAAAAATATTTTGGGTCCTTACTATATATTGAGAACTATGCAGTAAAAATTATAGAGAGATAGCTACTGAACTAAGCAGTAAAGTGCGATACGGTGAATAGATAACCAACCTTTTTAAATATATTGCAGCATCTCCAATCAATATATTTTAAGTAAATCATTTTAAGTTTTTTTTATGTCTTATTTATTGACACCCATAATGGCATATTATTTAAATAATTCATACACATTTTATTTCAATAATATAATTTTAAGTAAATTTTAAATGATTTGTCCTAAAATGGTAAGAAATTAATTTTAAGCAACCTTTAGGCA
The DNA here is from genome assembly GCA_007407185.1 of Glycine tomentella. Taxonomy (NCBI): domain Eukaryota; kingdom Viridiplantae; phylum Streptophyta; class Magnoliopsida; order Fabales; family Fabaceae; genus Glycine; species Glycine tomentella. Next base: position 262,953 of record PYAF01005524.1, read on the forward strand.
TCTCCAATGACTAAAATTTAAGATATCCACTTTGGATATCTTAGAGCATATTAAATTAATTTAGATGCTCCTCATAATGTCACATTACATTTAAGACATTCATATACAAACTTTGCTTTAATAGTAAAAAATATTAAGCAACTTACATTTTTATATATATTTTTATTTTCACTTAATTATGTTTTCTTCTTTTCTCTTGGAATTTAGGCTTAGAAAAAATATTTTTATTCTTGAGAAACTTTGGAGATGTGTTACTTATATAAGCCAAAATTTAAGAAACCCACTGTGTGCCAATTGGATTTGCTCCAACATAAGAAAATAAGGAACTGTTTCTTATCCTAAGAAACCCACCAAGCATTTTTTGTTGGAGATGTCCTTAGAGCATCTACAATACATAGATACTTAGATGAATTGCTTATTTTAATTTTGTGGGCCTTACAATTTCACATAGATTAAAACCTCTATACAAAAATCAGTTCAATAGGTTGCTAAACTGAGTGCTTAATTTAATTTTGTGGGTACTATAATGCTTGAAAAATATGTTATTTATGGTATAATCTTATTAAGCAATTATTGTTTATATAAGCAACTCTACGTCATATGCTCTAGTGGAAAAAAAATGTCAAGCAAAGTTGCTTAAAGTTAAGCAACTCATGTAAGAATTCCCACCAGAGATGCTTAACTGAAGCTTAATTTTAAGTAATTTATTTTGACACATAAATCTCTTTTAATGATAAAAAAAGACTAAACAACAATATCGTAAAATAAACAATTCATTTAACAATTGGCATTGAGTATGCTCTTAAGCCTTAATGGGAATTTGTTTCTTTACCATATTTTTTTTATTATCAAATTCTTTAAGATAAATAGTTGAGAGGTGTTGGTGTAAAATATCCTTAGCCACTGTGATGACTACGTACCAAGCATGATTCCCTTTTAGGCAATTGACCTAAGAAAGGGATTGTGTTCCTTGGTCGGATTCTTAGTCCACTCCAAAGAGCTTTCGAGCAGTAGAAAATACTACTGTTTATGCTACTCTAAAGAATTTGTGGTAAAGGAATGAAAACGGCTAAAAAGTAATAAAGAATGAAATAAATAAAAGATATGAAACTAGCAGAAGAGTAATTATATTTATGGAATCTTGGATTTTGTTTTTTTTACAATTTGATAGGTCTTATTTATAGTTCTTATTCCAACAGTTACATTAGTCGTAACACTAACTAAAAATCCCTAGAATCTAGTAGATCATGACTAACATCTGCTAACCACTTCCTGGCCCTCAAGCTGCTTTCCACGTCTGCCAATAAATCCCACATTCAATTTCTAATAACTCTCTTCATGAGTTTTACCAAATTGCCCCAAATCAGCCGCATCAGCCATCATGATCGGCTAGTCCACCTCAGTCGTATCCAATCAGCTGCCTTGTTTCCAACGACTAACTTTTTAGGCGTCAACATAATTGTTCCCTTTTTCTTGCGCCGTTTGAATTCCCAAGCATTATCTTCTCGAATGACTATAGGAAAATTTCAAATCTCATTCTTGCGTTATCTCCTATTCTCTTATCTTCTGCAATTGGTATTGTTTGCTTCTCACTATAAGAAAAGCTCAAATCCTTTACCTCAACAATCAGTTAAGAAAACCTTAACCTTTGATCATTATGTCTGCCTCTGAACAACCTGTTTCCAGTGCGCCTCTGTTCGTTCACCTAAACCAAAGCTCTATTCTACCACTAACAATCTCACTATCTATGATGAACACTACCAAGAGTATTTCCTGGGTCCTTGCCATCTCATTGAAGGTGAGGATACTGACAAAATGGCTAGCAAGCTGCTTAATCAAGAGAAAAACACTCTTTCCAGCACTTGCGCTAGTATGGGGTTCATAAATTTCCCTCTAGTTTTCGCACCTGGCCTAGACCCCTTCAAGAATACCAAGCTTGGTTGAAGAGGGTATCGGTTATCTATAAGATGAGTGGAAGGAATGGTGAGTCTATGACATGATCATGCTGTCAACCGTTGATTTGCATTGGTTGCGAGACTTGCTTGTTGGTGTATTAGGATTCTAGTCAACGATTATCAATGGCTTTGTTTTTCTAGAAGCTATGGTTAGCCCAACCTTGCTTGATGTGACAACCATCTCGAACTTGCCAATATACGATGAGGAGCTGTCATTGCTTTACAGAACCTGTTGTTCCACCACTTCCAACACTCTTAGCATCAAATTCTCCAAATATGACTCTGGGTATTCCAAATTCATGCTGCTCAATGTTGAAAAGAGTGGCGTTGTCTCTTCAAGTGAGCACAATGCTTTCCTTTTGATGTGGTTTTGTAGGTATTTCATTTGCACCAACTCAGTAGGTGTTGTGAGTGAATTTGCAATTTTGTAATGACTCTCACAACGGATCATACCTTGGCTTTGGGCCCTCAGCTTTTGTCCACCCTTTATCGAGGCATTTCCATATCCTCAACAATCTTAAAGATGACCACACTGAGTACAACATCGTTTTTGGCCTGATTTGGTTTTGGGTATTGTTGGCGCAAATGTACTTCCTTGATGCTCTCTACCCGGGTCCTGGTCTGCTTGAAACTCAAAGGGAAGATACTTGTTATGGGAAAGCCCTTATACATTTGCCTTCACCAAAAGCAATAGTCTTTTCCATCACCAATTGGCTCCTAATGGTTGACTTCTTGCTTGCTTCTCTCTCACCCTCCTTAACCATTGGCAGACCGAACCACATTAGACTCTTATTGATCCTGCCTCCGTAAGACAGACAAATGTCATTGCTAGGAACAACTGGGCTTTGATGTTGATAGTTCATTGTCTCTTGTTTGGCATAAAACCCACTTCAAGGAACAACAAGCTAGTCGTTGATGCCTATTATCCATACTATTTTGCCAGGCAGTTTGGTTTGGGTCAATCCATTCCCAAGATTCTCCACCATCACATTCGCCTTCCTGTTAGCTTGCGCATTTCTTGCCAGCTAAACGAGATATCAATTGTTTTGGAAGACATATCAGATAAGCTCCAGTCTTTGTATACAGGTGTTTCTCCTTCAGCCCCAGTAATGTGGACTTTTTCATAGAATGGTAGGGAGTTATTTCGGCCACCATTTTTCCTGGAAGCCTAGCTGATTTTCTAATCAAGCTGATTGATGACTTGTTTGGTGATGAACCGCTTGCTTTGACTCTTGCCAGGTGTTGCAAAAATAAACCAATTGCATCCACCTCAGTTGTTCGAGAAGGTAATTTCTTTTATGCTTCATACTTCCAATCATGACCTTCTTGCTTACATGGTTTCTTTTGGAGACATATCCTCATACTTTTTAGGGTTTGATCTAGTCAATGTGAACGCATTGCTAAACTCTCATACACCCCAACTCCATTCAGAATTGGCTGGTCCTAGGTGTCACACTCGTCAGTTGACTGTGCTGCAAACCATGGCCTCCAAAATGGCTCACAAGTTGCAATGCAAAACCCTTAAGGTCTCTGAGAAGGTCCTTGAATCTCTTCACCTATTTTCTTCTCTTAACACCATTCTTTCCCAATTTTGCTTAACTTTATTCCTTTTTTAGTCTTAGAAGAAGAAAAGCAAAGGGTAAAGACAAGGCCAAGGAACTCTTGAAGGAGCCAATGCCAAAACTAAGCACTCACGGAGCCTAGTGGGCTGAAAGAATGGGCATTAGCAGCCAAAGAGGTACCCCTAATACTCCCATCAAATTGGCTGATTCCATACCGATCCGTAGGTAGCCTTCGATTCTAGACGAGGTCCTCTCTAAATACTTCCAGTCCCCTATGACCAGCCCACCAATTCCTCAAGACTTTCAAAACATGTTGATTTATGTCCAATCGCTTGTAGTAGTCGTCCTCATGTCATCTGCTATAGTTGTTTCTAAAACCTCTGAAGGTAGCTCATTGACTGTCAATCCCTGAAATATTGACTCTTATTTTTTCATTTTCTTTTGTCTTTTGAAGGATAATATTTTGGGCTTGCATGCCTTGGGTTGCTATGGCAATTGGCTCGTAGCCATCAAGACAATTTAACTTGGTTTATTTTGCTTCATAAATGCTAGGGTAATATCTTTTCAGCTATCTTGTATTTATACTCCTGTTATGCTCATCACCATACATATCCATTAGGCAATAGGACTCGCCTACAAGCTTTTGACTTATAACGAAGGGCCTTTCCTAGGTAGGCAACCATTTCCCTAACTTAGGATCCTTGAAACCCAAAGGTAACACTGTTTTCCAAACCAGGTCTCCATCTTCATATTCTTTGTTTCATACATGCTTGTTATAATGTCGTGCTACATTTTCCTTGTTTTGCTTAATATTCTCACAAGCCATTAAGCGATCTTTGTCATCCGATTTGAATTCTAACACCATTGACCTTTGATAATTATTAGCTGACAGAAGATGTTGTTTAGCCACCCTTAGGGACTTGACATTCACTTCTAGAGGTAGAACAACATCTTGCCCATATGTTAGAAGAAAAGGTGTTGTAGCCATAGCATTGCTCTTAGTATGTCTACAAGCCCACATTACTTCAGACAACATCTCGTGCCAATGCCTAGGCTTGTCTTCCGTAGACTTCTTAATTAAATCAATGATGAATTTTGTTAGTGGCCTCTACTTGCCCATTAGCTTGAGCATAATAGGGCGTAGAATGAACCATTTTAATTCAAAACTATTGAGCAAATGCCACTACCTTTTTGCCTATAAAGATGTTGCCCTGATAAGTCGTTGTGGTCTCCAGTATCCCAAACCTATATTGTATGATTTTGAATGAATTTAATAACATCGCTTTGGGTCAACGTAATCATCGGTTGTGCTTCTACCCATTTTGTGAAGTAATATGTCATCACAATGATGAAATTATGGCTCTTAGAAGAACCAGGATGGAGTTTACCTATCAAATCCATAGCCCAACCTCGAAAGGGCCATGGTTTAATAATAACATGAAGTTCTGCTGTTGGGAGTCTCTGCAAAGGTCCATGCCATTGGCATCTTCACATTCTTTGGGATATTTCACGCAATTGGCTGAAATACTTGGCCAAAAATAACCATGCCTATGAATAAGCCTCATTTTTGGCCTATATCAATGGGAACCACAAAACCCTTCATGGACCTCTCCTATAATCCTTAGATATTCATTTATACCTGCACACTTGAGAACCAAACAATCAGTCATTCTCCTGTACAAATCACCATCCAGCAATATGTATTTGAGAGCCTTCCTTTTGAGTGTGACACCTGCTTTAGCCAAAAGTTGTTTTAAGTATTCTATCAACTCGTGTCGCCAATCCTTATCAGTCGTGGTCATATCCTTAACAACCACATCGGGCCATTCATACTCGAGCTCTTCAACTTGTAGCTCTTTATACTTGGAAGCATGTTGGGCTAGCTTATTAGCTTCTTGGTTCTCTTCTCGTGGTACATATGGAACTTCGACATCCATAAATTGCTTTAGCAATTGGACAATAGATTCATGTAAAGGGATCAAATTTGGGTGACAACACCTATATTGGCCTATCAACTATTTAATCACCAATTGTGAATCGCCTAAGATCTTAGCGGACTTAGCATCCTTAGCCAACAAGATCTTCAAGCCCAGGACTAAGGATTCATATTCAGCCTGATTGTTGGAGCAATTGGCTGGTAATTCACAAGTGAATTTCCTTGTCCTTTCATCTGGACTATTCATTACTAATCCTACTCCTGCAGCTGACCTCAAATTTGGCACATCAAATGACATTATCCATGGCTTAACCCCCATATACGCGATTTGCCTATCGAAAGGATCTAGGGGATCTTCACATGGATGTTGTGCACGGAAATTGGCTAAGGTTTGTTTGTCCTTTAATAGCTTTCAATAGTAAGTAATTAAGCGAGTATGCACTTAATTTCATAGCTTATTTCATCAGCCATCCTTGTAAGGTAGGCCTATTTCAGCTTGCTAGCCAAATTAACAATGAATCGCCTGAGGAAGTTGATCTTCCTTATCAAACTTTGCAACACTAATTTATTTCTAGAAGGAGTTGCTTCTAGAGTCGCCTTGGTTTTATTCTTGTTGACTTCAATTTCCTTGTAATGTACAAGGAAACCTAGGAAATGGGTTGCCGTTATCCCAAAAGCACACTTCCCAGGATTCATCTTCAAGCCATGTAACCTCATTCTTTTGAATTCTTGTTCCAAGTTCAACAAGTGTTGATCAAATGCAGCTGACTTGACAACTACGTCATCTATGTATACTTTTATGGTCCTGCCAATCAAATCATGAAATATTAGATTCATAGCCCTTTGCTAAATGGCCTCAACATTCTTAATTTAAAAAGGAATCACTACCCACTCAAAAATACTAATGGCCTCTGTGCACCTGAAGGTTGTTTTATGAACATCCTCTTTGGCTATGAAAATTTGGTTATGACTTGAATTGTCGTCCATAAAGGTGAGTATTCCATTGCTAATCATAGAGTCTACTAACATGTCTACAATTGGCATGGCATACTCATCCTTAAGGATAGCCAAATTCAAGTTTCTGAAATCCATACACACTCGTACCTTGGCGTTCTTCTTGATGATAAGAACTATATTAGACAACCAATCAACATACTTAGCCGTTTTAATGAGTCGTGAAGACAACAGGTGTTCAACCTCCTTCTTCACCATTGGTAGGACTTCTGGATTAAAATGCTTAGATGGTTGTTTGTATGGCTTGAATCCTTCTTTCAAAGATAGTCGATACTCAACCAACTCTCTAAAATTTCCTGGCATTTCAGGATAACCCCAAGCAAAACAACCCTATATTGACTAATAAGCAATAGTAATATCACTCTTTCTTCTTTGGATAACAAACCACTGATCTTGGTCAGTCGTGGATCATCAATTGATCCTAGATTGATGTCCACTAATGGATCCCATGTCTCTAATGGAGGTACAAGTTTCTCAATGACAGGTTGTCCAATCTTTTGGGGAGGTTGCTTTCCAAGTCCTCTCTTGCACATCCCCAATGATGTTGTCAGAGAAGTGTTCTTCTATCCCTTTCATGAGATCATCATAGATTTCCATTAATCCTTACTTCCTTGTTCTTGTTCCATCAGTTATATGTCGATTGACTTTCTAAGACTGAAACCTTGGCTAGTGAACTCACATGCCTCAGCTTCATAGAATTCTTCCACAACAGCCATGTCCATAATTGGTTGCATAAATGGTAAGTAGAAAATGGACTCTGTAGACACTTCTTCGTCTTTAGAAAACAGATGGTGGTCAGCCGACATCACCTCCACTTTGTCATCAATCCAGAAAATCAGAACTTGATGGAGGGGAGATGGCACACAAAAGTTTGAATGCAGCCAATCTCTCCTTAGAAGAATTGAATAATAAGGCTTGGTATTCATAAAAATAAAATGCAGCCGTTCTGATTTTGGGTCCAACTGTGATTTCAACTATTAAAACTCCCATAATCATTGTAGGATTGCTTATGAATTTTGACATTTTCATGTTAGTTCTAATTAAATCTTGTTTGGATTTCAGAAACTTCTTGACAGTGGAGAACAACACATTCAAGAGAGCTCCATTGCCCACAAAGGCTCGACTAATCGGTTTCCCATTAATCACTGCCTTCACATACAATGGTTTCACATGACCCGCTTGCTCTGATGAAGGCTTGTATAACTTAGTGATCCCTTTCTAAACATCAGGATCCTCTACCAAACTTGCCGACTCTCTTTCGTCGACTAAGACATCTCCTTCTAATGTATCTGTCAATTGGTCTTAACTAGCAAACTCTATAGGGAGAATGCCAATAGCAGCCATAGGAATGTGAGCAATATCTGACAGTAAGCCATCCAACTCAAAATCTTCCAACTCCAAAGGAGGATTGTTTTAGTTGTCAGACAATACTAGCTTTTCCCCCTCATTAATTCCTTTAGGGAAAGAGTCTGCTCGAGGAGGTGGGGCACATTAGTTTTGTCTATTTTCTTACTCTCTTTCAACATCTTGAGCATTCCTTTCATCTTCTGGATGACCTCTTTCTCTACTGATGCCATTTTTGGCTCCTAGTTAGATGCTTAACATCCATTAGCTAATTGTTGCTCTTATCATTCAAGAACCATTGCTTCTGTTTGACTGATGACCCGAGCCTCTTGGTTCTAGCATCATTGATGTTCTCCTTGTTCATGACGATGATCTTAAGGTAATGCCTTCCCTTATATTAACCTCAGTTACCTCCTTTTTGCCTACAATTACCTTTTAACCACTACTCTCATGTTCTCTGGGTTGGCTACCACACCTGATCACCCACTTGTCCTCCTAGCGATGATGGCCCAAGTGTTGAAAGACTGACCAGATTATCAACTATTGTTCCTTCTTCGTTTTACCTCCTAGGTCTAACTTAGGCCTCCATTGCTGGTGATGCTACCCCCCAACATTACGCCTTGGCTTATCCGCTAGCCTAAAGGTGGACACCATACTAATGTCAGCTGATGGAAAGGGGTTTGTATCCACTTGCATTTCATTCCCTTTTTCAACCAACCTTGGTTGTCCTTCCTTTAGGGCTCACTGGATGGTGTTTCTGAACACCAAGCAATTAGTTGTGGATTGGTTGTAACCGTTGTGCCACTTGCAGTACCTTTTGTTTCTCAATTGCTCTGATGAAAAGATCTTTTGCCCTTCAGTAACCAAATATTTTGATCTTTGACCAAATATTCAAAAACCTGCTCAACTCTCAAAATATCAGACAACTATGGTTCCTTTCCTTCAGCCTCTTTCCCCTTAAGAGGGTTACAAAGACGAGCAAGAATACAACTTTCCTTTAACTAACTCAACCGCCATTTGATTAATATTAGTCATCATCAAGGTCTTTTTCTTATTCTTCAAAAATCATGGATATGGTGTAAGGATTCCTACCTCCTTTGTATGACTTCCTATGATCTTTTTCAATCATAAATTGTTCCACCTTAGCTACCTTAATGGCTAACTGTGCCAAGTATATACAATCTTGGGTGAGCAATCTTTCTCTTACTTGTGCATTCATATTCCCTACTGCAATACTAGCGTACTCTAACTCTGGGAATTGTACGTTGCACTTACTCCTCCTACTCTTGAACCTCTATAGGAAGTCATAGAATGACTCGTTAGAGGTTTGTTTAGTGTTCATCAAATCTGCTACTGAAATGTCAGGCTGAGGAGTATAAAATCTGTCATGAAAACAACTTTCTATGTTGGCCCAACTTTTGATTGAATTAGGCAACAAGCTTGAATACCAAGTAAACTCCATGCCAATAAGCAAAACTGGAAACAACCGCAACTGATAGAAATCATTCTAGCTAGCCTTTCCACATTAAGCCGTGAAACGACTAACGTGCTTTGTGGTGGATTTTCCATCTTCACTTGAGAAAGTCACAAAATAAATTTCTTTGTAACCTCTCAAAAAAGGATCAGTTTTATCAATCCATTCTTGATAGGGTTTTCCATACACTGACCTATCAACATGCTTCAATTATATCCCAAAATGTTTGTGGATGGCCTCAGTTCAAGTGGGTGCAAAGCTCCCCATCATGGCGGATTGTTGCCTACCATATGTTTGAGGCATTGGAAACACTTAAGAAGGATAATAAAATGACATTTTAGCATTTTTCCCTCCAGGCAAAGATTTTTGATATCCCATTTGATGATTAACATCTCCCCAATCTGGGCCACTCCCATATACCCTTGTGTTATGGGAGCCATTGAGGGTAATGGCTGTAATCCAATAACACCTGAATCGTTAGGGGGACACCTAGCCATTTGAACGGTACCAAATTGCATTGGAGGAGGTCCGAATGCATCCACACCTTCAACTATCCCAACATTCAAAGGCTGACAAGGATGACTTCTTGGTACAAAATTAGTTGTCGCCTTTGACTAATCGTGGCAGTGTTCCTCCTTTCGAGCCTTCTAGATTTCATTCAAAACCATTGGCTTCACAATGTCACCTAGCTGTTTGGACAATTGCTGCATGATATCATGTACGCGCATCTCCATTTGTTGATGAACTACAGACGAAATAGGCGACACCATTTCTAACACGGGTGTCATCGTGCTCAGAACCTCTCCTTCACTGTCTACATAGTCTCCCAGAATAACTTCTGGATGACTAGTAGTGGTAGTTGCAGATATCACGGGGGTATTGGCAATCGCAGATGTAGGAGCTACCGACGCAATGCCTGCTTGTACAACGATGCGATGACTCAAAGACTTCTTAGCATGTCGTTCAATTTTCTGTCTCCCTAATCGCAGTTGCATACCCCAAGGATGATCTGCAAGAAGCATTGAAAACCTCAACGATTTTACTAGGGTCCGACCGGGCGTTTCAAAATTATGTGGGTGCAAAATATCCTTAGTCGATGTGACGACTAAGTACCAAACAATGATTCCCTTTTATGCGATTGACTCGAGGAACGAATTTTTTTTCCTTGGTTAGGTTCTTTATCATCTCCAAAAAGCTTTCCAACAATAGAGAGTACTAAGGTTTATGCTACTCCTAAAGAATTTGCGATAAAGGAATGAAAATGGATAAAAAGCAATAAAGAACAAAATAAATAAAAAATAAGAAACTAGCAGAAAAATAATAAAATTTTTGGATTCTCGGATCTTTTTTTTTTAGCAGTTTGATAGGCGCTATTTATAGTCATTCTTCCAAAGGTTACATTAACCATAGCACTAACTAAAAATCCATAAAATCTAGGAGATCATGGCTAACGTTCTATTAATCGCTTCCTTGGCCTCCAAGTTTCTTTCCACATCTGGTAATAGAGCCCACATTCAATTTCTAATGACGCTTTTCATGAGTTTTACCAAATTACCCCAAATCAGTTGTCATAGTCGACTAGTCCACCTCAATCATGTCCAATTGGCTTCCTTGTTTCCAACGATTAACTTTTTAGATGTCAACAAGAGGTAATACTCATTTTAGTAATTTCTAACTACATGTTTGGATTTGCGTCCAAGTTTATGTAATACACATTCCAAGACTCACCCAACGGACAACACAAAAGACATCTCTTAGATCCGTTTGCAAAATGAAGTTTATAGATCCACCCATTGGATTCTCAAACATAGGCTAAGTGTTGAAGGAATTAGTTAAAGACACCCTTATAAAAAAAACTATTGAACGAATGACACGAAAATATTTTACCATGGACATGGCATCATTTCTTCCAATATCTCATTTTTCTTTGGTACTTCAAATGTAGTTTTTCTTTCTATTCTATCTTTTTTATTTTCTTTCTTTCTATTTAATCAATCTCAAGACTAGGAAAAATACAAATTACCCCTTCTTAAAAATGTGACATTGTGTTTTTTTTTTTTTTTTTGGTTTAAAGGTCTTTTAACAAGTGGTCTTTTGCAATTTACTTTCTATTTAAACAATCTTATACTTTTCTTCTTTCTATTTAATTAACTAAAAATAAATTTACATCTAAATTGTTGCAATCTACTTTCTATTTAATCAATCTTCTAGTTTTCTTCTTTCTATCTATTTTATTTAATCAATCTTTTGGCTAGGAAAAATACAAATTTCTCCCTTCTTAAAATGTGGCATGTGCTTTTGTTTTGGTCAATTTGTCTTCTAACAAGTTTTGTTTTCTTTTGCAATCTATTTTCTAGTTAAACATACTTTTACTTTTTTAATTTCTATTTAATTAACTAAAAATAATTTTACATCTAAATTGTTGCAGTCTACTTTCTATTTAATAAATCTTCTACTCTTCTACTTTCTATATATCTTCTTTCTATTTAATTAACTAAAAATAAATTTACATCTAAATTGTTAATATATTTATTATAAAGTAATATTTTTATTCTTTATTTAAATTAATTTATCGATATATCATAAATTAAACTAATTTTGTTCTTTTTATATTAGAGACCAAAAATATTACTCACAAAAGATAATCCTACTAGAGATCATTATGTGTGATAAAACTCTATCTTCAAGTATTTCACACAAGTGCACACTAAAGACTCAATAGTATCATAAATTAAACTAATTTTAGTTATTGTAAAGACCACAAATATCATTTATATGAAAAAAATATTGCGCAAGACCATTAAGGATGACAATGTTCCTACCCCAATTAGTTACCATAACTGTATACCAAAAACACAATAATATTTATTTTCGCTTTGAAATTATTTTTGTTACAAAATAATTTTATCATTAATATCATAAATTAAATTAATTTTAATACTCCATCATCCGTTATAATTGTCGTATAAGAAAAAAAATTATCCTAAAATAATTATCATTTTAGCTTTTCAATATAACATTAATTACGTTTTTTCACTTATATCCCTTGTAATATCAATGGCGGATAACAAAATATGTAAATGTCTAAAAAACAAAATCTATAAATGAGTTAATGATTGTATAAGACTAATTTTATAAAATTATTACTATCTTTTTATCTATTTTTTGTTTTTTCTTGATATGTGTAAAACAACATAAGATTACTATTAATTTGGGATTGATGGAGTATTTTAAAATAGAGACCACATATATCATTCACACAGGAGAACATCCTACTAGAGAGTAGAGACTATTATGTGCAACAAAATCTTATACCAATTTAAAATAGTTTTAATTATTGTAGAGACCACAAGTATTATATACTAGAGACAATCATACTCGACCATTATAAACGAAAATATTCTTTTTCTAAGTAGTTAACAAAATTGCATACCAAAAACTAAAAAATATTTAATTTAACTTTGAAATCTAATAAAATCTTTTTAACTTTGAAATCGTTATAAACATATAATAAATAAATAAATTTATTAAATAGATTTTTATTACAAATAATTTTAAACTATTTACTCAATAATGTCACAAATTAAACAAGTTTTAATTTCTTTATGATAAAGACCACAAATGTCATTTACAGGAAGCAATCCTTGTTATGAGCAAATCCTTGTTATGAGCAAACCATTGGGGAAAAAATTAAGTTATTTTCGTGAGTAATTAACCCAATTACATATCAAAGCCTCAACAATATTTATTTTTAATTTGAAAACCTATAAAATCATTTTTTTCATAGAAATTATATTAAATTAATTTAAATAATTTCATAAATAAATATTTTGTTGATTAACATTTATATTATAAGGTTAAAAATTTGATACTAAAGATAAATTTAAATCAAATTAGTTAATATATTTATTACAAAGTAATATTTTAACACTTATGTTTAAAATTAATTTATTAAATATATTTTTATTAAGTTATTTCATCTATAATACCATAAATTAAATTAGTTTTAGTAGAAGCCACAACATTGATGAGAGGCAATCTTTCTCAATAACGCAACTGCATATAAAAATCTTAATAATATTTATTTTTACTTTGAAATCCTATAAAACCATTTTTATTTTGAAATCTTTGTTGCATAAATATGTAAAAATCATATTAAGATTAATTTATCAAATATATTTTTATTACAAAATAATTTAAAATTAGTTACTCAATAATATCATAAATTATATTAGTTTTAATTATACATAAATGTACAATAACTATATTAAATTAATTTATTAAATTTATTTTATTAGAAAATAGTTTTAATTGTGAGAGACGTCAAATATCATTCACTAGTTACAATCCTGCTCATGACCATTATGGACGACATAATTATTTCTATGAGTAGTTAAAACAACTTCATATCAAAAACTTTAAAATCCTATAAAATTATTTTTACTTAAAAATCATTTTTACATAAATATATAATAAATATGATTCAACTTGTAAAATGAATTTCTTGATTCATGTTGATTACCGAAACAGAGAAGAGATAATTATTAGTTAAAAAGAAATTATCCAAATTTCATTACATATGTTTTAAGTTTATACATCAAGAGTTAAAATTTAATTTCAAGTTATAGGCATACACACATGACTTGTTAGATATGTAAAAGCATTTTTTTTAAACTAATTCAAATAATTTTTAGCATTCTACTTTTGATATTACTTTAATTCTTTCATGAATTTAAGTTATTACATATAATAAAATAATTTGACATCAATTAAATTTTATGCGTACATCAGCTCTAATAGTTAAGATTTTTTATTTATCGACAAACTTTAGTTGTTAGTATTGTTAATTTTTGTTAGCGGGACATTTGAACCGGTGACCTCTTTTCCCTTTTCCTTCTCCGTTTACCCCCCTAGATCAACCTTAGTTTTTGTTAAGAAGTTCTTGATTTTAATGGCTGAAATAAGTAGCTGAAAAGGTATTACATGAAAATTTGAGATGACACATACTTAACAACATGAAACTTTTGTAAATTCCTATTATGAAAAATGACTTAGCACCATCATCGTTGCCTCTACTAGCCTACCACCATTACAACACTATTGTTGTGACCACTATCAACACCAATACCATTTTTGTTGTTGTCACAACTACTATGGTCATTGTCACTACCACCAGCTTAACTGTTTAGGTTGCTGCCACCACAATCACCAAGATTTGACCATCATTGCCTTCACTGCCACTGTCACCACCACCACGAAGGCAATGAAGGGTGTGAGAAAGGCATTGAAGGGTGGAGAAAGGGTGAAGATGTGTAGAGACGAAGATGTGGACAAATTAATATTTAAGCATTTACTTTATTTTAATATGTAATTTAAAATATAAATACTTTTCCATCCTTGCAAATGTATTATTTTTTTATTTTACTCCTGTAGATTTATGTTCCTTTTGATTTTTGTCTATATAAGTCAACGATGACATAATATGTTGATGTGACATAATAATAACATTGTCATGATATCATCAAGTGATGATGTAATATTATGTCATTAATTCATTTGCCACATTATCATTTTTATAACGGAGACTAAAAATAAAAATGAAAAATAAAACAAACATAATAATAATAATTCAATTTTTTTTTGAAAGACAAAAATAACAAAACCCTAAATTGTAAGGACATAAAATATATTTTAAGTTTTTTTATTCTTTTTCATTTATGAGGTGTGTGTTGGTCACATATTCACATTTCAAAAACTAGATATCTACTCTGAGATTATTTATTTATTTTTTTTTGCTTCTGTTTTCACTTTTTCTACCTGCAAACCTGATGTAAAAGGTTTTTTATGAAATCTCAAAGTAGAGGTTTGTTGACCAGAAGCTAAAGCCATAAAGGAATTGCAGAGGAAGCAAGAGAACAAAACTGTGCTAAACTTTTACAAAAGCTTTCTATATGAAAATTACAATTAACCAATTATGACGTGTTTTTCAGGTAATGCAAAAGTAGCACACTCTTCTTATATGGACTAACTTATTGAGCTTTTACTTGCAGGACAACAAGAGTGCTTTACTTCTCAAAACGCAATTGTATGATGTGGTTTGAGTCTTTTACAAGGAGTATGATTTGTTGGCACACTGTGTAACTGAAATTAATTGTTTATGTATAGAGCTATGAAATTATGAGATTGGAGAACTAACTTATCTTGGAAGAGAATAAGGAATTTTCAGACCCTTCAGAAATGGAAACCAGAACATCTTTAGAACTAATTGGTCTATCACTATTCTCAGTAATCAAGTGGTTATCACTTGTCTTCTGCTGTTGGTCAAACATCATCTTCAGCTGCTTACCTTGCTCCTCAATCCTCAACTGTAATTTTCTCTGAATCTGGAACAAGTAAATTGAATGAATATTTGAAGTCAATGAACATTGTGAAGAGAATGTAACTATGAAGTACAAAGTATAAACAGCAAGATTTGGAGAACATGAAGATATAGTAGCCAAAAAGTCACAAGATATAGCAAGGATGAGAAATGCTAATAACACAATCTCTATTATTACTTGAAATTTATTGAATATCACAAAATTTTGTTGATCCCACTTTATATTTAATGAACCTCACTCGTAATTTTGTAGTTCTGAAAAAATCTTAACTAATGGCAGAGACTGTGCTACTGACACTCCCCTAGCAAGGATGTACCTCTAGCTGTTCATGAAGACGCCGCTGAACATCTAACTGCAACTGAAGTGCCTCTTTAATTTGCAAGCCACTGGGAATCAAGAACAAGAAATTAAGTTGATTAACAACTTCTTATGCCAATATAAAAATAACAATGAACTAAAGTATTTGAACTGTAGAATGATAACAGTGGCTAAGGAAAAAGAAGTAGCGTTACGTTTTGACATCAAGATGCACATTCTCTACATTGCTTCTTTTGTCAGATTTCCCTGAAACATCAAAACATAATTTGAAAATCAATAATAACAAAAAGGGCATTGAAGATCTTGAATAACAGGAGAATAATAATACAGTATTTTCTATAGCAGAGAAAGTGAACTGTATTTTACATTTAATAATTCAAGCTTTCTCCCACATGAAAGAATACCAGGAACTATATTCAATCAAGAAAGCACTATTTTACCCTTTCAGTTTTAGCTAGCTAAGTGTGAAGGTATCAACTAAACAATTTATATTAGTTTATAAGTTCGTCCTCTGTATAGCCAAGCACTATATCATAACATTTGGTCATCATTTATGATGGGAAAGCTATCAAAAATGTACTTGACATGATATAGAAACTACACTGCAACTGAGTTACAAATTACCTTGAGTTGGCTGTGGCATGAATTTGGCAATTCTATATTTCTGCAAATGACTTTTAACATGGAAGATGGTCAATCCATCTGAATCCATCAGCCTTAATATAGCTTTTGGTGTTGCTTCTACAATCAAGCAGCCAAGAAAACAATCAGATGCTGAATATTTGTTTTGTATAATGAAAAATATCAGATGTGGAATATTATAATGAACAATATTAGCAAGTTACTTTGGATATGTCTGATTTCTATTTTCAAATTTCAAAAAACTATTTTTAATTTTCAAATGCAATTAAACAAGGTTACTCAAACAGATTGTGGAGGGTGGTGTAAGGAACAAATGAGAGTGTGAAATTGAGGGAGAGGTTAAACAAGATGAAAACAAAAAGATGGGATCTACCAACTGCTTCTGATTTTTCGTTTTTGAAACATTTGTTTTAGAATTATTTTAGCAAACAGTTTTCAAAACAAAAAAGTGAAAAGCCCTTACTCTCAGCACCTCCGAGGCGATTCACACACTCAACAAACTTCTCATGAAGTTCCTGAGTCCATCTTATTCTTGTTTTACTTGAAACTACTGGTCCATTTGAACTAGAATTTCCAGAAGTAGTTGACATGCTACCTGTTGGAGACAGCATCTCTTGCTGAGAAGAGAAACTAAGCTGTGCAGAAGGCAAATTGAATGAGCCACAAGAAACCTATAAAAGATGCAGTAACAACATAAGCCAATCAATGGAGGAACAATGAACTTGGCAAAAACTTACTGTTTGATCCTGATTTCCCTTAGAAGGAATTGAAGGGCTTCTACTAATTGAGGCGGCATCATCAATGAACAACTTATGTTGTTCAATTGGAAGAAAATTGCTGCCAGGAAAATCCCCACATGGGATTTTATTAGATGTTTCAAGAGATCTAACACATTGATCACTATTCAAATGAGATTTGAGCATTTCTTGCAAGGGATTTGACAAGTCAAAGTTGGGGGGAGGTTGGTTTTCTAATGAAGCCATGAACAGGTTTTGCCTGGGAGATTGATATAAAGGGAATTCTATATCATTAAACTTAGAGGAATGAGACATCAAAGATGGATTACCAATTTGGCTATCATATTGAGGGAAACCACCCATGCACATTTCTGTTGCATAAAAGGCTGAAGCAGGTGACTCGAAACGGCTTATGATGGTGCTAGATGATTTGTTTTGGCTTATGTGTGGTTCCTGTTCCACTCCTCCACCACTGGCCATTGCAAGTGGCTGATTGCAAGTTCCCATATTTGATGCCTGTCTCACTTCAAAATATTGACTAGAACAATTGCCAAACTCAGAATTCCAATCACCATTTAGACCATAGCTTTGTTGAGTCCGTCCTACACAATCAATCCTGTTCTCGTTCATTTATAGACAACCCAAATGTCCCTTCAAAATTTGGCAAGGAGAGTTGCAAAATAATAGTTCAAATTTCTGGGGCATACATGAATCTATGAGAGGTTCATTTATTAAGGGGCACCCTTTTGAAAGGTGAAGGGAAGAAGAAAACAAGAACCAGAAACGCAACAAGAAGATTGGAAAGGTAAGAATGGTAAGGCTAAATTCGAGCCTTATGGAATAAAGTGCTGTTTTTTTATTCCTGAAGGCTTCATGAATAAGATTTGAATCTAATTTGTCTAAATGCTACCATGCAGGTAATTATTTAATATTTTTTGTTTAAGACTACACTAATAAGGCAATCATGTTAAAGTTGGTGAAAATTACTATTATAGGTAGTAAAACTCTCTCTCCAAATATTTAATGTAGTTACACGCCTAGATTCCATCTTGAGATTATTTATCAAGCGTTTGGTGGTTTTCATTATTTGTTATTAGGAATGAAACAATTATCTATTGACACAACCGAAGTACAGAACACTGAAAAGAACAAAGCTCGATAAACAAAATAAATAATTTTGTCTAATGTTTTCTTCAAGTGCATTTAAAACAAAATGCAAAAGAATCAGAAGAAAGATGAAAGCTAAAGCAACCAAACTTGAATGAATCACAAATAGAGGTTCAAAACCGCCTCAAAACTATTGCTAAATGATTATTCATCATCTTGAAATTGTAGAATATTGTTATTGGCATCTATAGTGTGATAATAAAATGTTAGATAAAGATACTCGCATAAATTCACAAGTAAAAGATCTGCAATTATTCCTATATTGGATTCGGAAGAAATAACTTTAGCCACCCACAGGGGTAATAAATATGAATATAGATAGCCAAATCTTCCTTTCCAAAAAGAGAAAATATATATTAGACTTAAAAATCTTGTCCCATTTGCCTGACACTGCATCTTGCTAAGTGGGGTATCAGAAATTACCTAAAAAGTGTAACTAACTTATATTCATCTTAAAAGCATAACAGAATTTCAACTACAGAATTCCCAACATTGCTCAGTAACCTTAATGGGCTTTCTATTAACGAAAGGTAAAAGGATATACACATATTAAGCGTATTCATCCACTGTCACTTCCTTCTGGCCATTGATTTATCATGGTCAAAGTGAAAGAAATATCTTTTAACTGTAGTCAATTTTATTCATATGATAACTTATAAGAAATTGATTGAATAATAAAAGAATTTAATATATATGTATTGATATTATAAAATAATTTTACACCATCATTTAATCATAAATCACTATTTAATTATTTTGAGATAATTATTTTAAAAGTTAATAAATTTATCATACATGATGAATTATGATTAAATGATGATAATTTTTTTACATTATTAATGCATAATCTTTTTATCACAACAAATAAAAAAAACTTATAAAAAATTGAGTTGTGAATGTTTGAATGACTTTCTAAACATGAGTGCTTAATTACTCTTAAAACTGAAACAAAAATACTCTAAAGAACAATTATAGACATTGATTAATAATTAATGATTGAAACTCCAATATTTCATGATTTTATATTTTCTATTGTTAATTAGGGGTGATAAAGTTGGCTAATTTGACCTGTATTCGCTTGCTTTGCCACCCGCCACAAAATAGGCTGGGACGGGCAGTGGTGCCCCTGAGGGCGGTCGAAATGGGCGACTGCCTAGGATCCCAGTTTTAGAAGGGCACCAATTTTTTTTAGTCTATACCCCATGTAAATATTAAGATAAAAATTATAAAATTTAAATTATATAAAAACATATTATTAAAACTAAATAATTACCTATAATTTACTTGAGGGAAACAACGACCACTAATTAGTCAACGAACGAGTGATATTTCAACTTCTCGACAAAAATCAATTGAGAAAATAAATTGGTAAATTATGCATACAATATTGAACAAAAATGATATTTTAAATAATTTTAATTATGAATTATTAATAATGTTGCATAAAAAATACAAAAACAATTTTTAAATGATTATGAGACATAATTTGTTAAATTTTCCCAAGACATCAAAAATCCCAAGACCAACCCTGGAGACAAGTTGACCCGCTAGAATGAAAAAACAAAAAAAAACAAATAAGACAAAGTTAAATTTTCATAAACTTAACCAAATTGACAAATTTGGTTGAAGGACCTAATTTGATTTGAATATAAATTTTTCTATTAGAACAATTGAGTTTATAAATAATAATAACAACAATAACAAATATGTTATTAATAAATTTGAAGAACACTAAAAACTATCTAAAAATTATGCAAATTGCCAAGCATATTAATTCTAATTGCAAGACTGAATATATATTGGAGTGAAACCTTGTGCCTAAATAGTGTAAACTTAATATTTACATTTTTTTTATATAAAAATAGATGCCTAGTGGACCAACCTGCCTTGCCCCACCGATGTCTCATTATGGGGAAAAACTTAATACACCAGCACAAAGACTAATACACCCAGAAATCAATAGTGAATATATACTGGCTCCTTGACTGCTCATTCGCCATTCGCCACTTTCACGCGTTCCTTTTTCTTTGTCTTCGTTGGTGCAATTCTCCTCTGTTTGCCGCCGCACGTGTTGGATTGGGTTGAGGTGAGGCGCGCTTCAGGCGACATTGACCGTTGACAGTGAGAGGCGTAGACTGCGGCAACCGACGTGAGGTTGGTGATTGTTTTTGCTTGTTAATGGATGCTACGGATTGGTCAATCCGTATATGTCAAACGGATTGATTAATCCGTATAAGGGTGTGGGGTTGGTAATCCGTAAGTAATATACGGATTAGTCAATCCGTATACAGTATTAAAATGATTTTTTTTAAAATTTATGATTAAATAAATTATGTTTTATTGGTTATTGTACATATTTGAGCCCTTAGAAAATTTAATTAGATTAGTTATATAATTAGATGTTTTTTGAGTGAAGATAATAATGATTATCGGATCGAATATGCATTATATTTGGTTAATGAATTTGGTTATACATTCTATCATCATAGATCCAATTGTGCTGCTTTGTGATTTTCTATTGATTATGTTTGAAGTAGTTTTCTGCGATAATATTTGGTTTGCTTGTAATGTTTGTTTTGGTAGTGGTGATGATGGTTGCATGGATTTATTAGTTGTGCCTTATTGCTCTTATGCTAGTGGACCACTTTGGTTGCCATTGGTAGTGGTCATCATGACTCTATCACGGGAAAGGAGTTAGATGGGAGAGTATATGCTGCATGATTAATCATATTTTGGTTAGTGGTCATCATGGTTGTGTTTCCTTTGGTAGTGGTGATGATGCTGTGATTGTTTTGTTTGTTTATTATCCTTTTACCAACCTTTGTGTCATAATATTGTTATTAGTTGTGCCTTATTGCTCTTATGCTAGTAATGTTTGGTTTTGATAGTGGTCATCATGCTTCCATGGATTTATTAGTTGTGGCTTATTGCTCTTATGGTATTATACCGCTTATGGTTGCCTTTGGTACTAGTCTTGATGATTCCACCAATTAAGTGATAATGGTTGTGATGATGCTTGGCTTTGTGATTGTTTTGTTGATTATGTTTGAATAGCTTTTGGGTGATAATATTTTTATTTTCATTATATTTGATATCTTTCTATTTGAATAAGATCTTAATTCTAGATTGGTTTTGTTGTATACCAGATTATGGCTAGAACACGAGGAGGACATCGGCCAGTAGGTCATGGTGTAGACAGAGGATCTCGTAGAGACAACAGCGGGAATGAAGAGCCAGCCCGTCAGCGTCATAGGCCTACGACATCTGTCAGAAGAGAAAGGCCAGACACAGGTGTTATTGATCCTCCAGCTGGATACTTACATTTGGGGCCTGGTTTGGATGAGGATGGTGGTCGTGAGGACCAACGTGTGGAGCCTGATATCCTTTCCATGGAGGGGGGAGGTGATGAAATGGAAGGTTATCCAGGTGGGCCACATGACATGTCAGTATTGACACAGTATGTTGACCACGTGGCTCTTCGAGTGTAGGAAGAACAGGTACTTGTTTTATTATTATAATTGGTTTGTTTTATTGAATTATATGACTGACATTGATGTAAAATGATTACAGGAATGACCTGAGTTGAAATTGGCGTCCCACGGAAGAAAGGTTCATAAATTTGGGCGGCTTGCACTTGAGATAGAGGGACTGGTTACTGCTACCGGCTTAGCCCCGTTGATTGCATGCTCAGTCGAGACAGGTGACAGGGGTTTGCTCTCGGCTTTTGTGGAGAAGTGGCACCCTTAGACGAGCAGCTTTCATCTACTTGTGGAGGAGCTGACGATCACTTTGGATGATGTGGCGTCACTGTTGCATATCCCCATTGAGGGAAATGTTTTTTCATACGACATGATCGATGTTGGACAGGTAGTTCACTTGCTTGTTGAGTTGCTGCAGATATCACCTGAAGATGTCGGGGCGGAGATGGAGCAATGCCATGGGGCATATGTGCGTTTGTCTTGGCTGCGAGACATCTATGCTGTGAAGTGCCACAGATGAGGTGGATTGTAGCGGCCAGAGCGTACCTGCTTCATCTGGTGGGGTGCACACTGTTTGCCAACAAGAGTGCCACACATATCAGTGTGGCGTTCTTGGAGGCATTTCGTGATCTGGATGAGTCAGGGGGATATGCTTGGTTTGTGGCAGCCTTGGTGCATATGTATGCTAACCTTAACTATGCTTGTCAACATCATGGTAAACATCTTGCTGGTTACATCACCTTGTTACAGGTAATGGTTCGACTATTGTCATTGTACTTAATACGAATACATATGTTTTTTACTTCTGATGATAACAAACTAATGTTGGTTATTGCCTTGTAGTGTTGGATCTATGAACATTCCCCTGGTGTGGGAAATGTCACTGCTGTGAAGGATTATCAGGAGTCTCAACCATTAGCGTGTTGGTGGAAGGCTGCCCAGGCATTACCTCTCATCACCTATCGTAGACGGCTAGATAGGTTGGTGATGGAGGATGTATGTTGGACTCCTTATGTTGATCATCGTCCGCATAGAGACTTCGACATCATTTCCCTCTTCTCTGGTCATATCCACTGCGGACCGGTTGTTGTCAGACTTCATCCGGACAGGGTCCTAAGGCAGTTCGGCTATGTTCAAGCCATTCCAGAGCTCCAGTTATCAGAGTCGCCATCCACAGAGGAAATTGATGAAGCATGGATACAATTTGGGGATCACTTAGCATCCACCACTGCACATGTGGGTCATCCCAATCAGACGGTGGTCGACTACATGGAGTGGTTTTTTCGGGTGTCGCATCCGTACATGAGACCCTCTGAGGTTGGTGATCCTGTTAGGCACTCGCCAGCCGATCCACACATTGTTCAGGACCCTCCGCATGCTGATCATGATGACCCAGCACCAGTTCCACCTATGTAAGGACTTTTAATTTCGGCGCTTAACCCCGCGCGATAGCGCGGGGATTCAGGTCAGGAAACCCTGCTAAGGGTGCGGCGCCGGTGGCGCCAGGATTGGCGCTGATGGCGCCAGATGTAATAGCTTAAATTCATAAGCGTATGTTTAAGCTTAGATTAAGCATGAATCGAAGTTTAAGGGTTAAGGAATATGAGTAT
>PYAF01005524.1:290290-331552 GCA_007407185.1 Glycine tomentella
GTTTACACAATCAAAAGCCAAGAAAAGATATCACCTGATAATCCATTGTTGAATGAATATGAATGATTAACAGATGAGTATGCAGATTATCACCACAGATATGCAGCTTTTCTTGTAACTTGATTGCAAGAAGAAAACTTCAGCTCATGATCAATATACCCACATGAATCTAATGAAGTTCCTACGTGTTTCTCTATCATAGATGAATATCCAGAATGTTTGTGAATGTTTACAACAATAATCTCTCAATTGCACACGAATTCTCAGCTCTTCTTTTTTAATTTCAGTCGCAGACATTCTATTTATAACAGTCAATTAACTGAAGATAATCGATTAAGTACGCTCTAGTAATCGATTATTTATCATTTGTAATCGATTAAATCAAGATAGTAATCAATTAAAAAGCTTATGAAATGTTCAGAGTTCCAAGAACGAGTTATTTAATCGATTATTCCGATACGTAATCGATTAAGCCCAAGGCACATGTTTTTTCAAGTTATACAAAGTAATCGATTAATGACAAACTGTAATCGATTAAAATGTTTATGAGCTTTTCTGGATTTAGTCAAAGAACAATATAATCGATTATTCCATGAAGTAATCGATTAAGACAGTCAGCATGCATTTTGTTGAGATGTATGTTCAAGCAAGTAATCGATTAAACTCATATGTAATCGATTAAGACCGAGAGCACCATTTTTCATAAAAATCCTGAGTAACCGATTAATCGATGTTCTACTTCTTGTAATCGATTATTTATTTGTTACTTAATTTTTCCAAAAACTTATTTTTCTAAGTGCCTTTTAAATCAATTTCTTTTACTTAATTATTTAATCCAATGATCTTAAATGAATGAATGATGCATGACTCACACACACACATGGATTATCAGATTATATACTTCCTTTTACATATGATCAAATTGATTCTTTAAGCTTCCCTTTGAGCATCTCCATTTGTGCATGTTTGAATGTCCAAAACCTTGAAGCTTGATCTTCATTCTTGATACTTGACTTCACTTGAATTAACATGTACCTGTTTGTTTTGTATGTGCTGTCTATCAGGAAAACAACATTATATGCGTTGCTCAACTTCACTGCATTTGGATGTGTCCAAAACAGGTCACGTATGACATTTTCATCCTTCACTCTATGCCAATGAATATACATGTCACGTTCAAGAAGCTTCATCAAGTGTTGCAATTCAGTATTACCTTCTCTGATATGCATACGATATGTATATCTTGCATTCATTACTTGCTTCAAGGATGTACAATTATTCGGATTATGCTCTTTCAAATTTAGGAGAATATTCTTAGGCTTGACCATCGATCGTGTCATATCATGCACTACAACCTTCTCTTCCTCTGTCAGTTGACCAGCATACAGGTGTCCACATAATGACTTTCCCAAAGCATGATTATGAGTGCCACATAATAATTTTACCATCCACCCTTCACCTCCCAGTACTGGTTTGGCTCACAATTTAAACAGACAATTGCATTTTCTAGTGCTAGTCACTGTGGGTACCATGTTTTTGTTGAATGCTCTATACTTTCCACTTCTCTCACAACCAATTAAAACAAATGATGTTCTTCCCTTCTTTCCAGTATGCATGTCTGACCTCATTATCACGGCTACAAAACCATTCTCATATGCAACACTTCTAGCCCATTTTAATACATCCTCACAAGAAGGGAACACCTACACAAATCGATAATCAGGTTTAAGTTCAATAAATCACTTATTTATAAACATTAACGAATTTATAAATAATATACAAATGCACTAGGTTCATCTCTGATATCTTCATTCATATCAATTTCTTGAGACATTATACTATCATACATCCACTCATCGTTGTTCATCTTCACAAATGACAACAAACTTACATAAATCACCACACAAACACATAATAATAATTAATAACTTTATAACCACATTATCAACCACATGTTATACATTTATTTTCAACATGCAAAATTACAAAATACAACAACATATTGTCACCTACTTATTTTATTAATAATTAAAATCAATTTTTAATAATTAAAATCATTTATTTATACCATACGGATTAGCAAATTCGTATGGCTCATATGGATTGACGAATCTGTATGAACCATACGGATTAGTCAATCCGTAAATTCTATACGGACTATCGAATCCATAAATGCTAAAAATACAACTTACCTTCATCGATAGCTGCACCACCACCGTCTGCGACTCCGACCAACCCAACAGCGGCAAAGGCAAACACCACCAGCGAAAACGACCACAACCAACACCTTCCACTCACAATGCACTCAACCAAAGCTTGAAGTCGTTCATGGAAACCAAAAAAATTGCTCAGCTTTTGTTATGAACAATGGAGGGTATTATTGGCATTTTAAAAAAATTCTGGGTGTATAAGTCTTTATACTGGTGTATAAAGTTTTTCCCCTCATTATGTTGACATGTTGAGCAACCTACCCTAACATGCTATATTTAAGTGGGTTGAAAGGTTGGTCCATCAGGTCCAAACCTCTTTGTCAGTCCTATTCATCACTAAAAATTTTGTAATCTTTCAAAATTAATAAAAAAAGTATTACAAAATTTAGTAACGAATTCAATGATTTTTTCAAGGGGTGTGAAATCTACAAATAAGCATAACAAGAAATAACTATTTCACCACTTAACTTTTATGTGTTGAAGTTAGAATGTCTTGATCACTATTCTATATGGGATTTGAAAGTATAATATCTTCTTTGCATTTATGTAATGCAAGTTTGATTGTTTTACTTTATGTTCAATGAACATAGAACTTTAACAAGCAAAACAACACAAATTTTAGGGTAAAATATACTTGACTTTTTGTTTTTTTGTAGTTCAATACTTTCTTGAAGTATTTTTCTATTGTTGCACTTATATTCTTTGTATAGATTGAACTAAAATGAAATTCAAAATTATGTTATATTGATAATAATATTGATTGAGTTGTATATTTTCTTATGATTAGGAATAACAATTGAAATTCTAAAAACAATTTAATTATACACGCGCACATAAACACGAGATTGAACGAGATTTGATCAGTGTCTCTACGTCCTCAAGAAAAGAGCGGTTGCTTTTATTATTAATTGGCAAATATGATTACACCAATATTTATAAAATAAAAACTTATATAGATTTATAATATCACCCTTGTAGTGTACCGTGAGGGCTTCACCTCCTGCACCCCTAACCCATGTCATAACCCAACAATAGGCGATCGTGGCCCAATCCACTCCTCTCCACTATGTGAAAACAATAATGAACACACACTATAACCAAGAGGGGGAGTGAATTGGTTAAAACAAAGTCTTTAAAAAAACAAGTAGCGAATTTAGGATCTTTATCACAATAAGAATGCTTCAATCAATCAAACCACTCAGTTCAAGAATACAATTACTAAAACTTCACTTGTTGAGTAATAAAAGATTTCACCAAAAGAATCACAAATTAAGATAGCTAGAAGAGATTAAAAGAAAGTAATCAACACAAGAACTTATATTGGTTCACCTCTCAACAAGAGAAGCTACATCCAGTTTCTTCCAACCAACACTAGGTTAGAGTTCCACTAAATCAAACTATATTCTTTACAAGCTTTTACAACTGATCACCTTTATCAAACCTAGATAAAGAAACAAAAATCTAAACCCTATAGACTTCTAATGACCAAGAACCAGAGAACACTACTTTGTTCTTCCTTCTAGAGAACCCTACTCTAGAACAAGCTTTAAAGAACCTCTTTGATTTAAGAACTTACAAGAAATAAAAGTAAACAATCAAATTACTATAAGAGTTTAAGAGAGATACAACCTCATGATCCTCAGAAGATGAATGAATGAATTTTACCAAACAAACTCAGGTTAAATGTAAGCAATTCTTGGAATTAGCTCTCTTTGAAAAACTCTTGACAAATCTTGTTCAAACCAACATGATCAATTATGCATGAGTTATGGGTTTTGAAACAAGATCAATGTAACTCAGAATCTCTTTTTCTAGACTATGAGAGCTTTTGTAAGTAATGGGTATTTCGCAAAATCAAGTTTTGTTCAAAACAAAAGACCTAATAGCTTTTTATAGAAAACATTTGTAACTGAATGTAATCGATTAAATCGCAAAGTAATCAATTAAATCTTCATATGTAATCAATTAAAAACAAACTTAATCGATTAAAATGTTCTTCAGCTTTCTAGAAAAGATTTACGAACAATGTAATCGATTAGATCGAGCTGTAATCGATTAAGACGGTCATGCTCAGTTCTGAAACAAGCCTATGTAATCGATTACGATTGAGTGGTAATTGATTAAGGTAGTGATGCATGTTTTGTGTTTTTGTGATGTGTAATCGATTATGATTTGTTTGTAATCGATTAAAGTGTTCTTCATGACTTTTTAATAGATTACACAAACTGGTAATCGATTAAAGCAGTACACATTTTGATTTTCCAAAATCTAAGCCATGAGAAATTTGCTTCTTTATGCAAACATTATAACATTTATGCTTTTATCAAATCGTGTAATGATCATGTTTATGCAATGCAAGAGATCATAAGATGATGCTCTTAAACAACTTAACAAATTACATATGCCTTCAATTGAATAACATGTAAAAAGCTACAACTTCAAAGAGCTTTCTGATCTTGGTCCACTTCAAGCTCCCCTTGTATCTAACACTATGCTCAAGTATCTGTCCATCTATAGAAAGATTCATGCACAATGTTTATCATTTAATCTCCCTCTATATATAGTTTAGATTATATTTAAAATGTTAAAAATTCTAGAGTAAATTTATTGTTTCCTATTTTACTTATGACCTTGGTCTATGTATGAAAGGGTTGTGATGCGCTAACTGCATGGTAAGAACTTTATATTATTCTTTATACCAACTTTAAAATATTTTTCACTTAGCCAATGTAGTAACACCTAGTGTTTTAAATTTGGTTCAAGGTTCAATCCATTTAACATGGCAGCACGACTCAAAGAGAGAACCAACTAACTTAGATGTTGATTGAAGTCATAAAACAACATTATCCAAATATAATTTGTGCTTAGTAATTGAAGAGTCCATCTTGGTTCAAAGTAAAATGATAGTGTTTTACTCCATGATAGGCTAATATTGTCCTTTAGAGACGTTAAGACCCATGTTAGGAAATTTATTTCGTCCTAGACCCCTATAAATACAACAACTTGGTCCAAAGGAAAGATTAACCTAACTCATTATAAGGTGTTAAGCAAAGTCAATGTCAATATGCATGTATGAGATTGCTACAATATCCTAGGTTTACAAAGGGGTCCACCGAAGCCTTAAGTATAGTGATAAAGTTTTATTTCATAATACAATCAATGGAAACAATGTCAAGTCTATATTTATTACATGCAATCACCTTGCCAAAATAACTAATAACTTGAGTGTTAGAATAACTTTTATAGATACACTATACTTTTCCACCATATCTCATCCGCATAAGAAAGGTGGATCATCGTATGTACAACTTGAATCTTGGTCAATGACAAACATGTCTTAATCAAAGTTACATAAAAATCAATCAAAGTCAACCTCAATTACCTCAAACACAATATCTAGTATTTTATCATTAGTGTATTAAAAAGACTTTAGTGAATTTTCCAACAAGTTGACCAATATATGTCTCAATATATATACATTGTTTGAATTGTGCTTTTTTTATATTTTAGTTTATCTACCCACATCACCTAATTAAGCAATATGCTTAGGTACATTTTTTTGTCACGTCATTTATTTATTTTGTTCAATGTCGTTCCATTATTATTGTTATCCTTTTAGCTACGATTTTAAATTGTCGCTAATTGTTAACACTAACAATGAAATTGCAAATAAAAAAAAACATTGATATGACTTTCAAGTTGTAAACAACTAAATATAGTCCTAGAATTTATCCAAGGAATGCATTTTAGGCATAATTCTACTTTTTAACCCCAACATTTTAGTTTTTAACCAATTTTATCCTCAACATATATTAGTTTGATGCATATTACTCCCAATTTTTTTAACAAACTTGTAAATTTTTCCTTTCATTGTTAAGATTATGTGACATTCTAAAATAGTTGCACTTTTTAGGTTAAATATCGTTTTAGTTCTTACAAATTATATTTGTTTCATTTTTTGTCATTAAACTGCTTTAAAGAGTGAAAAAAGTATTATTTAAGCTGCTTTAAGAATGAAAAACAAAACAAACATAATTTTTAAGGACTAGAAGCAATTTTTTTTTGCAAGGATGTAAAAAAAATGATAAATTACAAGTACTAAAAATGTATTTAAATCAACTTTTTATTCTCAATTTTTTACTTTTTGGTTTTACCTCCACTTAATTTTCACTTTTTAGCGAATTTTATCCCAAATCTTTCTGCTTATGTGAGCATGTTACATCAGCTAACTCAAAGATGGAAGATAAAATTTTTAAGTTTGTTAATAGTTAGTAGTAAAATTTGCCAAATTAATTTATTGTGGATAAAATTTGTCAAAAAAAAATTGAAGTTAAAAGTACAATTAGGATTAGGAGGTATAAGGTTGGTTGGATGGTTAAAAAAAATGAAGGAAATTCACAAATTTGATTTCTTCTATTAACAAAAACTAATAAATTAATTATTGAAATTTGTTGATAGAAAAATTACAATTAAGCTTATAGTTATTTTTGTTAGCAAATTAAGCTTACATTGTATACTTCAATATTGACGGGATTAATTTCATTGGGAGTATCCACCCTATGTAAACGGCTACTTTTCATGGCTACCACCCTTATATCGAACATCTTTAAATGCAATAAATTAATTGGAAAGGTAGTTTGTGTCCTTTGCTATTATATTGTGATTAGCTAAGCGGTCTATGTATAATTTAGTGCGAACAAATTTTAGCGGAATAAAACAAATTAATAAAAACAAAAACTAGTTGGATTAAATTATGAGCATTTTCATGGGGATCGATCTCAATACTACAAAACATTAGGAACCCTTATAACAAGTCATTGCTTCTCCTTTGGATAACATCCCAGAATGAATTAATCACCATAGTGGATGAGGATGATCAACATTATTAAATGTAAAGATAGATGTCTTGATCATTAGATTCACGATGGTACGTTTAACTTTTGGCTTAAATATAATTTTAATCTTTTTATATTTTAAAATTCATAATTTTGGTCTTTTAATTTAAAATAAAGACATTTAATTATCATATTTTTTAAAATCCATAATTTTAGTTCTCTTATTTTAAAATAAAGACATTTAATCCTTTAGTTTTATAAAATTTGGTTTTGATCCTTTCGTCAAACTCAAAACATTGACATGTAAGAGATTAACTTAATACAATCCAAATTTAGTGACATGACACAAGTTTATTTGTTTAATTCATGTCATAGTCCATTTTAATCTTTTATCGGTCAACACTTTTAGTTTAACAGAAGGAACAAAATTATAGATTTTACAAAATTAGGGAGCTAAGTGTCTCTATTTTTTAGTACGAAAAATATATCTATTTTAAAATAGGAGGACCAAAATTACATATTTTGAAAATATGAAGATTAAATGTCTCTATTTTAAATTAGAGAACCAAAATTATATTTAATCCAATTTTCTAAGAAAACTCTAATTGATAGAGAAAATATTTTAATTTGTAGAAATCAAATACAGGTATTATATAGTTATATTCAATTAGAATTAAGGTTTTCCCCAAATTATATAAACTAAATTTTATTGCAACTATTTATTATTCAAGTTACTAATAGCAGGGGGAGATCCCATATTTTAAATAAAAGAAAAGAAAAGGAAAAAATGTTTAGAAGTTAAAAACTGAAATAGGATAAAATTGTCTAAAATTTATGGACACCAAAAGGGATAGGGGTGTAGGTGGCCCAGGTTGGGTTGTGGTGGTTATTGAGTTGGATCATTAAAAAAATGTCACCTCTTTATGTGTTGAAAAAAATTTAAAATAATCCCCAAACTCAAAAATAGTAAAGATGTTTTTATTTTGACATAATAGTAAGGATATTTTAAAAATTAATATTCATAAAATATTGTACTATTCATATGATAAACAAAAAATTAAATAAAACATAAATATATACTCATGGTACCATTCATAAAATAATGTTATTATATTAAAATAAACATAAAAAGATAAATTACAAAATAATGTATTACCTTAAGATAAACAATGTATTACCTTGAGAAGGAGATATGCTTAGTTTAGGATTTCTATATTAGTAATTTAATTG
The DNA here is from genome assembly GCA_007407185.1 of Glycine tomentella. Taxonomy (NCBI): domain Eukaryota; kingdom Viridiplantae; phylum Streptophyta; class Magnoliopsida; order Fabales; family Fabaceae; genus Glycine; species Glycine tomentella. The sequence goes on from PYAF01005524.1 coordinate 298,566, forward strand.
TATGCGGATTGGGTTGAGTGTTGGTCGGATCAAAAACTCCAAACTCGTCACCCAATCCAATTTTAATCGGGTTTATTAAACTAATTAAAATCAATAAAATCCAATGACTCAATCCAACACTGAAAAATCTAATCGGGTGAGATTGGATTAGGTTACATCCCTACAAGGCTAGCCCAAGGGTAAAACAACTAAAGCCCTTGCTTTAGGCCTCCAAAAAAATTAGGCCTAAAAAAATATATTAATAATTATAAGACTCATATTTTCTTATAATACCATAAAAAATAATACAAAAGAAATATAGTTTTAATTTTCGATATGACCCATATTTTCATTGTTTAGTTTCCACTTAAAATTAATTATTCACTTATTCCCATTAATTAGTGTGGTTCTTTATTGACTATATCAAAGGTCTCTCAATATGAATATATCAATTTTCATTAAAATTAATCTGAAATTTCTTTTCTTATTTTCTCTAATTACCGAAAGTAATCCAAAAGTCAATCTCAATTCTCTCCCAAATTAGCTAAAATATCACTCTTATTCTCAATTATACTCTATGTAGCTCTCTAATTATTCCTTCATTTATTATCATTTGATTAAGTACGCTTATTGATTTTTTTTCTCAATATTCCTTGTTTTGCTTTTGATTTGTGGCTTGGCTTTGTTGCTTCTGTTCCTATTCACATGTAAGGTATTACACATGTTATTTTAATAATTCTTCTATCCATTTAGCTAAATCATTTGAATCCTTTATGCTCTTTTTCGCTATTTGAAATACGATTGTAATTTTTATAATTTTTTAACAATGCAGTTATGGTATAATTTTTGTATAATTTCTTGAAATTCTAAAATATTTTTGTTTTACATTTATTAGTTTCGAACTTCAGAAAGCATTGCAGTGAAGTATCGTAACTCAAAGAAGTATATAAAGCAACCCATTTGCAAGTTAGCAATAAGGTTTTATTGTTCTAACATTTTTTTCATAATCTTGATTTATAATTTTTATTTATTTTTTATACATTAGTTGCTTTATTTCAAAGTCACAACTAAAAATTTGAATCTAGTTATTCAAAACTTAAAAAAAAATAGAATTGATGCTTTAATTGTATCACAAAAAGGGACTCTAGATAGATTTATCAAAACAAATAAAAGTAAATATGAAAATATAGGTAAATCTTTGTTGAATGAACAAGTTAACAATATAAAAATTAATGAAAATGAAAATAGAGAAGAAGTATTAGTTAATGAACAAGTTAACAATGTAGTAATTGATGAAAATGAAGATAAACAAATAAGTATTATTAGTTAATGAATAAGAATATATTGATTTCAAAACTCAAAATGAAAAAGAAATAAATTAATAAATTGAAAGAAACAATTATTAAAAATATATATGATCCAAGTCAATGGACAAATATTAATACAAGTTTGAAAGATTTATTAGTAGAAAAAGGTCCTATTAAAATTACTAATATAGATTTTCCTAAGGATGAATTATCAAGGCACTTTTCTTCATCATTTTACATTCAGAAGTTGTCTAATGGTGAATAACGTGAAATAAAATGGTTAATTTATTCTCAAGATTTGGATATAGTCTTTTGTATTTGTTGTAAATTGTTTAATCTTGTTCCTAGTACAACTAAATTAGCTAATGAAGGTAGTAGGGATTGGAGAAATATTATTCATAAGTTGAGGAATCATGAGATAAGTAATGAACACATTACTAATATGAGTTTACGGTTTGACTTAGAAACAAAGTTACTAAAAAATAAAATAATTGACAAACATGTTCAAGAACAAATAAATAGAAATTGGGAGCATTGGAGAAATGTTTTATTTAGAATTATTGCAGTTGTTAAAACTCTTGCAAAGATAACTTAGCATTATGTGGAAGAAAGTAATGTAAACTTTTTACGTATAATTGAAATGATTTTAGAATTTGATCCTATAATGCAAGAACATATTCGTCAAATTAAAGATAGTAAAATTCATAATCATTACCTTAGACATATGCTACAAGATGAATTGATAAATTTGTTAGCAAGTGAAATTAAAACAAATATTATAAAAATATTATGAATGCAAAGCATTTTTCAATCATACTTGATTGTACTCCTGTTGCAAGTCATCAAGAACAAATGTCTTTTCTATTACGATGTGTATATATTTCTTCAACTCAAATACAAGTTTTTAAATATTTTTAAAAATTTTTAAAAGTAGATGATACAGCTGTAAAAGATTTTTTTGATGCTATTATGAATGAAATAAATAATATTGGACTTGATATTAGTAACTTAAGAGGACAAGGTTATGATAATGGATCAAATATGAAAGGAAAACATCAAGGTGTGCAAAAAATAATTTTAGACATTAATCCTTGATCATTTTATACTTCATGTGGTTGTCATAATCTAAATTTGGTACTTTGTGATATGGCTAACTTTTGTCCTAAAAATACATTTTTTTGGAGTACTACAATGCATATATACTCTATTTTCTTCTTTAACAAAAAGATGAAAAATTCTACAAGATCATATTCCTTGCCTAACTATCAAACCATCGTCACAAATACGATGGAAAAGTCATCTTGAAAGTATAAAAACTTTAAGATTTTAAACTCCACAAATAAAATGCTTTATTAAAATTAGGTGAAATTAATGATGATCTTAAAATAAAAAGTGAAATTGATTGTTTAGCAACTTATGAGCTCGAAAATTTTGAGTATTTGTTAGTATAATTATTTGGTATGACATATTATTTGCTATAAATTTCATTATTTAAAAGTTACAATCAAAAGATATGGGTATATATATTGCTATAGAATAATTGAAAGGTCTTATTTCTTTTTTTGAAAAATATAGAGAAAATGGATTTGAAAATATTATAATTTCTGTCAAACAAATTGCTACTGAAATGGATATATAATCTAAGTTTCGTGAAAAAACATGTTATTCGTAGAAAAAAATATATTTTGATGAGAATATTGATAATAAAGTTGTAAAATCGCGTAAAGAATCATATAAAATTGATTACTTCTTGTATATAATGGATCAAGCAATTACCATATTAAGAAATAGATTAAAACAATTTAAAATATATGAAGATATTTTTTATTTTCTATTTAGCATTAAGAAATCGAAGTCTTTGAATAGTAAATAACTTAAAAGAATATTTTTTTAACCTTGAACATTCATTAAAACATAATAATTATTCGGATACTGATGAATTGGATTTATTTACAGAACTAAAAGTTGTGAGATAAATTATACAAGTTGAAAATAATACACTGATTGACATACTTAATTATATAAAAATAATTGGTTTTTTGGAATGCTTTTACAGCTTATCGAATAATGTTAACAATTCCAATAAGTGTTGCTTTGGTGAAAAAAAGTTTTTCAAAACTTAATTTAATTGAAACTTATTTAAAATCAACAATGTCTCAAGAAAGATTGAATGAATTAACTTTAATATCGATTGAAAAAATATTAAAGTAAATTGATTATAATAAACTAATAAATAACTTTGCATCCATAAAAGCTTGAAAAATAATTTCAATAAAAATATAAATATTTAATGAAAATATTAATTTTTGTTCAAAAAAAATTATTAGACTAAAATAGACCTCATTTTAAAATTCGCTTTTGTAACACCCCGTGTGCACCCGATGTATTAACATTATGATTATTATCAGATTAGCGCTTAAACACTGTAATTAAAAACTTTTGCTGAAGCATAAAACAAAATCATATCTCTTGATTACATTATGTATGGGATATCAAACATCTCATCACAAGCATAAGATAAGCCCCTGCTAATCCAGATCATACAACCATAACCATAGGCAGATAACATAAATATCTCAAAGATATAGACAGGAGGAAACATAATTACCTAACATAACTCGTTATGTACATAAACCACATCTGACACTCGCAGTGTCTATACAAAAGAATAAGCATCCACATGCTTTCTGATCTCACCGATCCTTCCTCACATGAGGGCATACAAGGTCTATACAATACAACATAAAACATGTGTACACACACATGTCTTCCCTCTACATGGTACAAAACAACATCAAAAAGAAACTGAGCCACCAAGCTCTCCTCAAGCTGCCTCACAGCCAAGCATATGATGTCTCTACTGGGGCCTTCCGCCTTGAGACCGCTCCTCTCTGCCAGAAGCGCCACTTGAAATAACATAAGCCCCACATGGGGTGAGATAAACATCTCAGTAAGCTCAGGGTCCTTGGAGGCATCTCCTCCACCCTGGCTCACTCTCCATGACACAAGTCATCAGGCATCACAACCAAACTGGCCTCCCGGCCTGGCCTCCCGGCCCTCATAACAATACAAGCAAGCTATCTTGCTCTATGTACGGCGGATCTCATCAACGCCAACCTCAGTGTGAGACCGGAACTCACACCCATGTCATCCCATCGGGAGCTACCCCTTACGCATGGACACACGTATATGGTACCTCCGAGAATAGAAGGAATGTCCCATCTCCTATCTCTTGGTCTTGAGGGATCACCGACCCCTGGGATCTCATCAACCATGAGCAAACCAAACTAGGAGGAACCCATCTCCTAGGGAGGTCCATATCTATCTAACTGGCCAGAAGATCTAAATAACATGCTTCATACATATCTCCAGCACAGATACAAGCATATATATCATCATGAGTATGCAACATCCAATAATGCATGTATCATGAATATGACCATCACTCCACCCGGAGTGTGGTGTGGCACAAACAAGTGGGAAACATCCCCAAGGGACCAAGAACTTACCTGGCAAAGCCGAGCTCTACAGTTCTTTCCCTGCTCTGTGGCACCCGCCACCGACACCCTCGGTGTCACGCCCTATACAAGGCATACCAGCTCATATCAATCATCAAGCCAAAACAAGCATACAAGCTTAAGCATATAACACGGTTCTCAATCGTCTCAAAGAAAGGAACCTCAATCCTTTCCAACCACAAGGTCATCTAACCTAAGGTTCACCAAGGCTCAACACTCAAAGCCATATCACAGACCCTCGGCGGTCTATCTCATGCCCAAAAAGGCACTTGAGTCGTCACAAGACTCGGTGCAAGCCAACATCAAGAGCTCAAAGCTCTACATAAGCTCACACATGGCTTGAACGATTCTTTCACACACAAGACACCGTTCTAACAGCCTCCCAAGCATATCAAAACCACCAAACCAAGGCTCTAGCATGTCATCACATAGCTAAGCAACTCAGCACACAACTAGACATGCATATCATAGAGCCAAGAAATCAAAGTTCACCAAACTCACATTCGAGAGCTAATCCTACATCCTCACAACATTCTAAACACATGTTTCCAAAGGACCCAAGGCTAATACTAGCTCTATCACAAGTGGGTCACTATTCACCCAAAACCCCAACTCATAAAACAAGCGGTGAATCTCGAGTTCCTTACCTCAAAGACGACAAGGAAGGCCCAAGGTCGACTCTCCCTAGCTTGGGTAACCACGAATCGCCGCCGTTCCTCGTCGAACTCGAGTTCCACGAACCTCCCTTGAGAAAGGGATTCTCAAATGAGTGGGTTTAAAGGGAGAATGAGGAAGGATTCAAGCTCTACAAGTGTTTTCCATCATGAATGGTGTTTAAGGGACTTGATTTGGTGAACTATGGTGAAGAAATGAAGCTTGGAGCTTCAACAATGGAGGTGGGGTGCTAAAGGAAGAAGAGAGGAAGGTTTTCTCTCTAAAAATCGCGATTTCCCCCTTTTATAGTGGTCCTGTCAGAGCTTCCGCGTTGATTGCGCCACTCTGGCGCTGCTCGCGTTAGCTCCCAGGAACCATGGCGCCGTCCGTGCCATCCCCGCACCCAGAGCGCCAATCTCCAGAAACTTTGGCGCCAAGAGCGTCACCTCCCGCGCCAAGAGCGCCAACATCCAAGGACTATGACGCCTCCAGCGCCAGAACCCACGCCAAGAGCGCCAATATCCAGAGACTCTAGCGCTGACCGCGCCACAATGGTGCCACTCGCGCCAACTGGAAAGAAGAACAGGTCTTCTGGGTGGACTGGCGCCCCAGGCCTCAACCACCAGGACCTTTGGCGCTGGGAGCGCCACTCCTGCGCCATCAGCGCTGCACTCCAGAGACTGTGGCGCTAGGAGCGCCACACCTCAGAACCATGGCACTGATCGCGCCATCCTGGCCCCATGAGCGCCACAGTTATGCAGAATCCAGTGTTGTTCGCGCCCAAAACTTGCGCCGTACGCGCTGGTACTCAGGGTTATTATATTCAACCTCCTTTTTAGGACTTTTGTCTGCAAAACCAAAGATCATACCTGTCAAGCAATTTGGGATAAAGCTGTAATAGCTCCTGCTCCCGCTTTCACTCCCAAGTCGCCTCCTCAGGTGTTCTGCCTTCCCATTGCACCTTGACTATGGGAATGGTCTTGCTTTGGATGCGTTTCTCCGTCCTATCCAGAATCTTCATAGGTCGGGTAGGACTGGTCAGATTCGCTTTAATCTGAACTGTGTCGGGCTCTACCACGTGTGAGGGGTCTGCCACATACTTCCTCAACTGAGACACGTGGAATACATCATGCAGCCCTGCCAACTGGGGAGGTAAAGCTAGCCTATACGCCACTGGCCCTACTCTCTAAAGAATCTGATAGGGGTCAATGAACCTAGGACTCAGCTTTCTTACTCCCAAGGCCCGTCCTACACCCGTGACCGGAGATAACCTCAGAAACACATGATCACCCTCTTCAAACTGCAGGGGTCTATGTCTATGATCATAATAGCTCTTCTGACGACTCTGAGCTTTCATCAACTTGTCTCTGATCGTCCGAATCTGCTCAGAAGTCTCTTGAACCATCTCAGGTCCAAGAAGCTGCCTCTCACCTACCTCTGTCCAGTAAATCGGAGTCCTGCACCGTCGACCATACAAAGCCTCATAGGGTGCCATGCCCAAACTAGCATGAAAACTGTTGTTGTAGGAGAACTCCACCAGAAGTAAGTATCTATCCTAGCTAGTACCTTGCTCCAAGGCACAAACTCTCAACATATCCTCCAGAGTCTAAATGGTCCTCTCGATCTGACCATCTGTCTGAGGATGGTAGGATGTACTAAGCCTCAGCTACATCCCAAAAGCCTCCTGAAGGGCACCCCAGAACCTAGAGGTGAACTTCGGATCTCTGTCACTGACGATGCTCTCAGGAACACCATGCAACCTCATAATCTCCCTGACGTATAGCTGGGCCAACTTCTCTGCAGTGTAGTCAGTCCTCACAGGCAAGAAATGAGCAGACTTGGTTAGCCTATCCACAATCACCCGGATGGAGTCATATCCAGCCTAAGTCCTCGGTAACCCCACTACAAAGTCCATGGAAATGTTATCCCATTTCCACTCATGGACTTGTAAAGGCTGTAACAAACCAGACGGTCTCTGATGCTCAATCTTTACCTTCTGACACACTAGACACTTAGCCACATACTCGGCTATGTCTTTCTTCATCCCTGGCCACCAGATAAGACGACGTCCACCAACTCGCCCTTAGGCACAACAATGCGATCTTGGTACAACACCAAGTCGTGGTCCTCCCAGGAAATATCCTGCTGGCCAATCATGGCCCTTATAGCCTCATCCTGCTTCTGTGCTTCTGTGCTTCTTTGATTCTCCGAATCAAGTCATTGTCAATTTTGGTCCTTCTCAACTCAAGACCACTAGCACCCTCGGTAACCGTCAGGTGCATATCTCTGAACTGTTCAATCAACACACAGTCAGAGATCATCATGCAGGCGACACTCACATGTTTCCTGCTTAAGGCATCAGCAACAACATTCGCCTTGCCGGGATGATATCTCAACTCAAAATCATAGTCTTTGAGAAACTCCATCCACCGCCGCTGTCTCATATTCAGCTCCTTCTGATCAAAGAGATACTTGAGACTCTTATGGTCACTGAACACCACCAGTTAGCACCATACAGATAGTGCCTCCAAATCTTTAGAGCAAACACCACAGCTGCAAGCTCTAAGTCATGGGTAGGATAAGACTCTTCATGAGGCTTCAGTTACCTGGAAGCATAGGCAACAACCTTCTTATCCTGCATCAGCACACATCCAAGCCCCCGCTTGGAAGCATCACAGTATACCTCAAAGCTTCCCTCAAGGTCAGGAAGGGTCAACACTGGAGCTGTAGTCAACCGTTCCTTCAACACCTAGAAACACTGCTCGCACTCATGGGTCCAAACAAACAGAACCCCCTTCCGAGTGAGTCAAGTCAGAGGCATCACTATCTGGGAAAACCCCTAAATAAACTTTCGGTAATAGCCAGCCAATCCAAGGAAACTCTGGACCTCAGATACATCTTTGGGTCTCTCCCAAGACATCACAACCTCTATCTTGCTGGGATCAACTGAAACTCCAGCTGCTGAGATCACATGGCCAAGGAACTTCACCTCTGATAGCCAAAACTCGCACTTCACCAACTTGGCATACAACTGATCATTCCTTAAGGTCTGAAGAACAATCCTCAGATGCTCAACATGCTCCGTCTCCATCCAAGAGTAGATCAGTATGTCATCAATAAACACCACCACAAACTGATCCAAGAAAGGCCTGAATACCCTGTTCATATAGTCCATGAACACTGCTGGGGCATTCGTCAAACCAAAGGGGATGACCTGATACTCAAAGTGACCATACCTAGATCGGAAGGCTGTCTTAGGTATATCAGCAGGCTTGATCCGTATCTGATGATACCCGGATCTCAGTCGATCTTAGAGAACACCGTGGCTCCCCTCAACTGATCTAGCAGATCATCAATACGAGACAAAGGATACTTATTCTTAACAGTAACCTTATTCAATTTCCTGTAATCAACACATAGCCTCATACTACCGTCCTTCTTCTTCACGAAGATCACTGGTGCTCCCCAAAGTGAGACACTCGGTCTGATAAACTGCTTGGACAGCAGGTCCTCCAATTGCACCTTCAACTCCCTCAACTCCAAAGGAGCCATACGGTAAGGTGCCACGGATATCGGTCCCACACCAGGAACCAGATCAATGGAGAACTCAATCTCTCTCTGGTGGTAGTTGAGTGATCTCCTTAGGAAACACATCCACAAACTCACTAACCACCGGGATCTGCGACAGATCATCACTTGGCCTATCTTCAATCACACATGAGAAGATGTAGCCCTGAGCTCCTTCCCTAAGCGCCTTGCAAGCTTGCAAGACTGAGAGGAAAGAGGTGGAACTTGAGCCAGCTCCGTCAAAAGGCACAACCACCCTCTTCTTACAACAGTCTAGCATCACGCCATACTTGGCCAACCAATCCATACCCAGAATAATCTCAAGGGTAGGCATAGCTAGGCAGTATAGATCTATCATGTATTCTCTGCCATCAAACTGAAACCGCACGTCTTTGTAGCACGTGCTCACCCGACATCTCTCACTGGATGCGATGGTAACCTCCATCGAAGGAGAGAAACTAATCATAGGCAACATGAGCCTATCAACAATCATAACCTGGATGAAGGAATGCGTAGCTCCAGAGTCAAACAAGACTCTTACATCACAAGCATCGATCAAAATAGTACCTCTGATCAAGTCTGGAGCTCTGGCTGCTTCTCGGGCATCCACTGTATACACCCGGCCTGCTGTGGGTGCTGTCATCTCAACTGGAGCAGCCTGTGCACGGCCTCCTGCCTGCGTGCACTCCCAAGAAATATGGCCTGGTTGGCCATATCTAAAGCAGATAATCTGTCTTGAGGGGCACGCTCCCAAGTGCTCCCTCCCACAAGCTGGACACTTCGGAGGTGGCCTCCTCCTAGCTGAGCCACTCTGGCTAGAGCCTCTCTTGAATCTATCAGATGGAGCAGAGACTCTCAAATCCTTGCCCTTACCTTTTCCAGGTGGGCCAGAACTGCTGGGCTTCCTTCCCTCCTGTCTGACTGAGGGAGAATACTGACTGTCTCGGTGTCTGCGAAACATGTCCTCAACTTGGCGACACTGCCTCACCAAGCTATCCATATCACGGGATCCACTACCGGCGACCCGTTCCTCTATGCTCTCCCTAAGTCCCCTCTGGAACTTAGCAGCAAGGATATCAGCATAAGGTAAAGACCTCCTGAAATGAGCATATTTGGCCAGCTCATTAAACTTGGCTAAGTACTCATCCACAGTCAAGTTCCCTTGAACAAGACCGTCAAACTCTGCCTGCTTGGGAAAATATCTGTCCAGGAAGCAAGCCTCAAACATCTGCCAGGTGATCACATCTCCCCGGCCTCTCAGCAACTGATGTGTGGTGGTCCACCACTCATGGGCATCGCCCTAAAGCATATAGGTCGCATACAACAACCTCTGGTGATCGGGGCTCTCTATCACCGTGAATATCTTCTCCAAAGCCTGCAACCACCTAGCTGCGGCAACAGGATCATAACCGCCAAGAAACACTGGAGGGTCATGCTTACGAAATGTGATAAACATCTTCCCTCGGGATGCAGCATCATCATCAGCCTCAGTATGGGACACCTGGTCCCCTCTCACATGGCTACCACTAGCCTGATGGCGGCTACCCTCACCATCATGTGTAGGAGGTATAGAGGATGCCTAGTCACCTCTTCTCAGGATTCTCATCTCATCCATCATCTCCTGATTAGCCTTCATCAAGGCCTCATTCATCGCTCGGTTAGCAGCCATCTCATGTTGCATCGCCTCCTGTATCTGCCTATTTGCAGCTAGCTCTTGTTGTATGGCTGCCAATGCAGCCGCCACTGGATCTGGTTGGGCATTGGTGGCCCCACTGTTGTTTCTGGATCTCGTCATGACACTACACATGTACACCAAACAGTGAGTTGATCAGGCCCACAACTAGTGTCCACACATGCAATAGTCATGCCAAATTCAAACAACAGTCAAGAGCAACACACAATCCATACATAATGCTCCCATCAAGAAACCGCTCTGATACCATAAAATGTAACACCCCGTGTGCACTCGGTGTATTAACATTATGATTATTATCAGATTAGCGCTTAAACAATGTAATTAAAAACTTTGTGGAAGCATAAAACAAAACCATATCTCTTGATTACATTATGTATGGGATATCAAACATCTCATCACAAGCATAAGATAAGCCCCTGATAATCCAGATCATACAACCATAACCATATGCAGATAACATAAATATCTCAAAGATATAGGCAGGAGGAAACATAATTACATAACATAACTGGTTATGTACATAAACAACATTTGACACTTGCAGTGTCTATACAAAAGAATAAGCATCCACGTGCTTTCTGATCTTACCGATCCTTCCTCACACGAGGGCATACAAGGTCTATACAATACAACATAAAACATGTGTACACACACATGTCTTCCCTCTACATGGTACAAAACAGCATAAAAAAGAAACTAAGCCACCAAGCTCTCCTCAAGCTGCCTTATAGCCAAGCATATGCTGTCTCTACTGGGGCCTTCTGCCCTGAGACCGCTCATCTCTGCCAGAAGCGTCACCTGAAATAACATAAGCCCCACACGGGATGAGATAAACATCTCAGTAAGCTCAGGGTCCTTGGAGGCATCTCCTCCACCCTGGCTCACTCTCCATGACACAAGTCATCAAGCATCACAACCAAACTGGCCTCCCGGCCCTCATAACAATACAAGCAAACTATCTTGCTCTATGTACGGAGGATCTCATCAACGCCAACCTCAGTGTGAGACCGGAACTCACACCCGTACCATCCCATCGGGAGCTACCCCTTACGCATGGACGCACGTATATGGTACCTCCGAGAATAGAAGGAATGTCCCATCTCCTATCTCTTGGTCTTGAGGGATCACCGACCCCTGGGATTTCATCAACCATGAGCAAACCAAATTAGGAGGAACTCATCTCCTAGGGAGGTCCATATCTATCTAACTGGCCAGAAGATCTAAATAACAGACTTCATACATATCTCAAGCATAGATACAAGCATATATATCATCATGAGTATGCAACATCCAATAATGCATGTATCATGAATATGACCATCACTCCACTCGAAGTGTGGTGTGGCACAAACAATTGGGAAACATCCCCAAGGGACCAAGAATTTACCTGGCAAAGTCGAGCTCTGCAGTTCTTTCCCTGCTCTGTGGCACCCGCCACCGACACCCTCGTTGTCATGCCCTATACAAGGCATACCAGCTCATATCAATCATCAAGCCAAAACAAGCATACAAGCTTAAGCATATAACACGGTTCTCAACCGTCTCAAAGAAAGGAACCTCAATCCTTTCCAACCACAAGGTCATCTAACCTAAGGTTCACCAAGGCTCAACACTCAAAGCCATATCACAGACCCTCGACGGTCTATCTCATGCCCAAAAAGGCACTTGAGTCGTCACAAGACTCGGTGCAAGCCAACATCAAGAACTCAAAGCTCACACATGGCTTGAACGATTCTTTCACACATAAGACATCGTTCTAACAGCCTCCCAAGCATATCAAAACCACCAACCAAGGCTTTAGCATGTCACCACATAGCTAAGCAACTCAGCACACAACTAGACATGCATATCATAGAGCCAAGAAATCAAAGTTCACCAAACTCACATTCGAGAGCTAATCCTACATCCTCACAACATTCTAAACACATGTTTCCAAAGGACCCAAGGCTAATACTAGCTCTATCACAAGTGGGTCACTATTCACCCAAAACCCAAACTCATAAAACAAGCGGTGAATCTCGAGTTCCTTACCTCAAAGACGACAAGGAAGGCCCAAGGTCGACTCTCCCTAGCTTGGGTAACCACGAATCGCCGCCGTTCCTCGTCGAACTCGAGTTCCACAAACCTCCCTTAAGAAAGGGATTCTCAAATGAGTGGGTTTAAAGGGAGAATGAGGAAGGATTCAAGCTCTACAAGTGTTTTCCATCATGAATGGTGTTTAAGGGACTTGATTTGGTGAACTATGGTGAAGAAATGAAGCTTGGAGCTTCAACAATGGAGGTGGGGTGCTGGGGGAAGAAGAGAGGAAGGTTTTCTCTCTAAAAATCGTGATTTCCCTCTTTTATAGTGGTCCTGTCAGAGCTGTCGCGCTGATCGAACCACTCTGGCGCTGCTCGCGCAGCTCCCAGGAACCATGGTGTCGTCCGCGCCATCCCCGTACCCAGAGCGCCAACCTCTAGAAACTTTGGCGCCAAGAGCGTCACCTCCCGCACTAGGAGCGCCAACATCCAAGGACTATGACGCCTCCAGCGCCAGAACCCACGCCAAGAGCGCCAATATCCAGAGACTCTGGCGCTGATCGAGCCACAATGGCGCCAACTGGAAAGAAGAACAGGTCTTCTGGGTGGACTGGCGCCCCAAGCGTCAACCACCAGGACCTTTCGCGCTGGGAGCGCCACTCCCGCGCCATCAGCGCTGCACTCCAGAGACTGTGGCGCCAGGAGCGCCAACCTGACGCTAGGAGCGCCACACCTCAGAACCATGGCGCTGATCGCGCCATCCTGGCGCCATGAGCGCCACAGTTATGCAGAAGGATTCTGCAGAATCCAGCGCTGTTCGCGCCCAAAACTTGCGTCGTACGCGCTGGGACTCAGGGTTATTATAGCTTTAGACCTCTAAATACGTTGGGTCGGCCCTGGTGATTGTTTGAACACGCAACTCTAAAATATGCATGTTAAATTCACAAGTCTTGTGATGCCATTGTTGCAATTGAATGAGGCAGAAAAAAGGAATCGTTATATTGGTGCTAAAAATGTTTGCTTTTATGGTTAATCATTTATCATCGACTAATGAACAATTTAGCTGGCTAGTTTAGTGGATGACTTTCAACTAATGTAGCTTAATCTAAATGGATTCTAGCTTGTCCCAGTGTTAAAGATGATTGATGGCTAAAATAGTCATTTATAATGGTTAACAACTTCTTATGGCTAACAACTATTTTTGTCAGTTGAGGCTAACGACGACTAATTTTTTGTCGGTTAGTGCAATAGAGTGGAATCAAACCTATTTTAGGGAAGAACAAATTGGAAGGAACATTTGAAAGTGAAAGACGGTTGTAAGCATTTTTTCCATGGCTAAATGCATGTGGATCCATGATTTCTTAAAAAATAATAGAAGTAGTTAGTGAGATATGGATCTATGATTTCTTAAAAAATAAGAGAAGTAGTTCGTGAGAAATAACACTTGTCTGTTTGCAACAATTTTAGGTATGGCCACAATATCAAAATAAGTTAGCAATGGAGGCAGTTAAGATCATGTAACATATTATTATCATAAATCTAATACTGTGGGTATTTATTAGAAAATAACTGATGTGTCTAATAAATAACTAATGCTTGTTATTATCATTATAAATAAAGAAAAGTTAAATGTAAAAGGGTTTGACCAAAATCAATCAAATTTATCTTTTTATTCATGTATATTTTGTTTAATTATAGCATGTGTTACAACTTCCCTTTACTACATTTAGTCGTTCATCACATTTTTTTATCGCCAATTTCATAAGAGTAAATAACATAAAAACTTCAATTGAACAGTTGCTAGAAAGTTCTTTGGAGTGAACTAAGAATTCAATCAAAGAACATAATCCATTCCTTGAGTCGGTCACCTAAAAAACATAATCAAGGTTAATTAGTCCACAAAATTTCACACCAATAATTTAAAATAAAAAAACAAAAATATTTTTTTCTAAAATCAAAACTTTAAAATGTTTAGAAAAATTAAAAACGTATTCTACCCTTAAATATATTATGAATATATATTGACTTTGCCTGAATAAGAAACAAAGGTTTCCATCAGAAATCTATATACACCATCGCGCGACACTGTTATCAAATTAGTTGTCTTTATTTGAATTAAGCAACATGTTCCCGTGAAAACCTATAGCAGAGATACTCGTACATGCATTGGATTTTGAAATAAATTAGCAATCTTTTTACTATTGAAGATTCTGGAATTCTATTAATATATCTGCCGTCCACATATAGCCATACCTTCAGATGTGCTGTATAATATTATTGATTATAATTATTATTTAAAAAAAAAAAAACAAGGACAGTCATATGAGATGTGGAGGTTCGATAAGGTTTCCATGCTTTATTTTAATCGAAATGAAACAAAGATAAAAAGTTAGTACGACTGTACGTGCACGTTCTGCAGCGTAACAAGAATTCACATAAGGTTCACATTATCTAAACTTGGCACGCATTGAAGAAACATTTCCAGATCTGGAAAAGACATTTTACAACGCAGCTTCTGACTAGGAGACACATTAATTAATGCCTTCCTATGCTTGATTATCACATATTCTAATTCCAATTTTTTATTATTTTAATTTGTGTCTGTTTTCAAAACATTGACGTGAATCACGAAAACAAAAATTGTTCAATTACATAAAACTAAAATTTTGGTGACACGTAACCCTCATGGAATGATGCAGTCCTCTAGAACAATTAAATGGTTCTGTATATAAGAGGATGTTAAAAATTCAGCATTTCCTCCATTAATATATATTATTATTTTATTTTTTATTCTTATTTAAAAGATATAGTCAATAATTTTATTTTTATTTTTATTATAAGACTTTATTTTTTTTATCTCTCTTATAAATTAATTATTTTTTACTTAAATATCTTTATTTATTTTAATCTATAATTAAATACTATTCTGAAATATCATTTTCTTTCTCCTATGAAAATTAGAGAAGGTGAATAGACTCTTAATAAGATAAATTTATTATCCACATGCCATTAGTTTGAGGCAAAATAATAGAAAGGGGGCAATTTTCTTTTTCTTTCAAAATTATCAAAATTATAATAAAATTTTAATTAACATTTTGAAAGGAGTAAATCGTAGGACAACCTACTACTTCTGAATTAAAAAAGTCGTAAATTGTGTTATGATTTTTTTATTAAAGTCGAAAAAAATTTATGACTTCAATTTTTTATTTATTTTTACGATTTTAAAGTCATAAGGTATTCTTTTAAAATCATAAATAATTTTTTATTTATTTATTTAAAAAATTAATTATGCTTTCTTTTTTAGTTTTATTTAATATTTTTATCTTATTTTATTTAACATTTTCTATATTATTTTATTTAATATTTTTTATATTTTTACTGATTTTAAGGATTATTATTTATTTTTAAATTAAAAAATAATGTAAAAGACTTAAATTTAAATAAAAATATTAAAATTTAGTTTGTTTAAAAAATATTAAAATGCTTTGTTAATAAACAAATAATATTAACTTATAATTTATCAAATAATATTAATTATTTTAAATTGAAAAGTTTGTATAGTAGTATTAATTTATTTTATTTTATAAATTGTTTTAATATTAAGAACAAAAAGTAATTTAGTAATAAAAGCAGTTGTTAAAATAAAAATAACATAATACATTAATATAAAATGAACAATGTAAATTAAACACATGCATAAAATTAAAAAGTACAAGCAATATTAGCCGTCAACTTGCTTGTATGGACAATTATTACGATTATGTTCTTTAGTTCTACACAATAAGCATTTTTTAGACTTTTTTGGAATTGGTTCGTTCATCTCATTATGTATACAACTAGTAGCTGGCCTTCCCACTGTGTCTCGTCGTTTTGAAGGACCAGACATAAAATATGGACCCAAATATTTAGGCCATTTATCTTCAGTTCCAAGGGGATGAAACTAATGCCGATAAACTTTGCAAATATTTTTCAACTTGTATATAGGTTCAACAAAGTCATCGCAATTTAAATTACAAGAAACACATGTTGCAATTGTATGCGAGCAAGAAATTCGAAGTGCCTGAAATTCTCCATAATCACACCACCATTTGTTCAATTTAATAGTGCATGTCATTGCTCCTCACCTATGTTGCGTATTTGCAATTTCTTGAACCTCAAATTCCCATGTTTCCCGAACGTACATGCGAACATAATGCGAGGTAGCAATGCATCGATTTTCTTGCATCATGACATATACCTCTTCAGAGTACACCTATTTCTTGCTTTATTATATTCATGATTTTCATGCCATAGGCAACAAATGAGTCATTTATTTTATTAAATGTTTCCTTGACTAAGGCAATGCTTGGACTCCTTTCAAAACATAATTCATATATTCAGCAAGGTTGGTAGTTATATGCCCATACCGTTTGTTGCGTATTTGCAATTTAATAGTGCATGTCATTGCTCCTCACCTATGTTGCGTATTTGCAATTTCTTGAACCTCAAATTCCCATGTTTCACGAACGTACATGCGAAGATAATGCGAGGTAGCAATGCATCGATTTTCTTGCATCATGACATATACCTCTTCATAGTACACCTATGTCTTGCTTTGTTATATTGATGATTTTCATGCCATAGGCAACAAATGAGTCATTTATTTTATTAAATGTTTCCTTGACTAAGGCAATGCTTGGACTCCTTTCAAAACATAATTCATATATTCAGCAAGGTTGGTAGTTATATGCCCATACCGTTTTCCTTCATCACAGGCCTGAGTTCATTTGCTCTTGGGGATCTAGTCTAACCAATTTGCTGTTTGTGGAAACTCTGGTCACACTGTGAGCAAAGCTGCTATCAAACTGGTTCCCCTATTTGATATACTAGACAAATTTGGTTGAGGTGTAATATATCTCCTCAAATAATGCAAGAACCACATCCACACTTTTTTACTATCGCTCTCAATAATTGCAAAAGCAAGTGGAAAAATATTTCAATTACCATCTTGTCCAATGGTAGTCAATAAAGTACCACGATATTTTTCAGTTAAAAATATGCCAAGTTAGTTGAATGATTCATCCAAGTTGTAATTCTGTTTGGGCTTTTACACATTTGGATCATATAGATAATCACGTGGAAAACTTAATAAATGAAGCTGGTTTTGGTCGTGTTATAAATTTTGGACAGATTGATATTAACCAGCGTTTGGTCACTGCATTAGTTGAGTGTTGGAGGCTCGAAACTCAAACATTTCATTTTTTACATGGGGAGACAACCATAACTTTAGAAGATGTAGCCTTGTAGCTGGGCATTAAGATTAATGGGCTGCCTGTACCTAGCATCATTACTGGTGATATACGTGTTGCTTGTCAGACCTTATTAGAGAACATTCCACCTAATAAGTATATCAAGGGACAAATTATTTATCTAACATGGTTGCATCAAAATTTTCAAGAACTTCCTGTTGATGTTGATGATGTTGTGATTGCACAACATGGCAGAGCTCATATCATGATGCTCATAGACGGATGGTTGATGCTAGATACATTAGTAGCAAGATTTCATTTTATGTATCTCCTTTTGTTATCAAATTTTATAGAGGCAAGTCATTATAGTTGGGTTGCAGAAGTATTAGCTTTTCTTTTTCAAGCTCTAGATCGGGCTGTAAAGCCTTTACAAACTAATATCGGAGGATGTTTGTTGTTGCTACAATCATGGGCATGAGACCTCATTAAATGTATTACCCCATAGATAGATGACCTATCTGACAAAGAAGTACAACAAGGACTTGGATTTCCTCTTGCACAAAGGTGGTCTTGGCCAATAGCCAAATAAACATTCCCACCCATGCAGTCAGACTGATACGCATCATATCTGATAGACTATATATGAATGTGGTTCATTTTTTTTATTATTTATATTAAGTATTTCTTTGTGTTTCCTATTCATTAATAAATATGTGATAATTATAATATATGTCTTGCAATTCTTATGGACACCTTATGAGACACCTCAAGTAAGGCGATTAATTAATAATGTCGAGGTATTTATGATTATTTGTGCAAAAGTACGTTTTATATGTTTTGCAATTGTGGAATGGCATGCAGTAGACAAGATCATGAGACAATTTGGACTGCGACAAAATATTCCAGATGATCCCCCAAACCTAGACGAACTCCACAACATATATATGATATGGAGAACATATATTTTTTTGCCTTACCATCATTGTCACTAGATTAAGAAATGGAATCATTATAATGATTATATTGTTCAAGGTGAAGTTGAACATGGTATTTTGCATCAAAATTCAGAATACATGCAATGGTATATACATCGAACTACACAATATATATTGCGTGAGGGTACATTATCTAGTGAGGTTGTAAGTTTACTTAAGAATTTTGATAAATTATTGTTATTATTATTCATTATTATTTCTAACTTCGTAATTCTTAATTTACAGTATTATCCTGACCATCACCACCATCAATCATATGTTTAACCAAATGTACCTCTACTGCATGTTTCTAGATATATGCCCCAACATCATTAATCACATGCACAATCTATTTATCAATTAACAGGATTTTCTTGATATATGCCTTAAGGATGTCAACAAAGTTTTATAACATCAAAATTCTCATCATATATGTCTCAATACTCATTTCAAGTTCCTTCTACCTCTAATTTTTTAAAGGGCTTTCACAAAGGTTTGATATCACTTTCAATACTCCGTCATCTGCATACAACCCATTACCATCACGTTCTTATTATCGTCCATCATTACCTACTCAAATGCATGACATGGGTTATGAGGATGAGGAGAAAGATGATGACAATAATGATGATGGCCATGGTGGTGATGATGTTCTTCAACAACAACAAACAGTTACACATGATCATCCTAGAACAAGAGGAAGAAGAAGTCATAAAACAAGAGGACAACAACCACCAACAAATCAAGTGCAACAAGATGAAAAACTTCGACGTATATCCAAAAGAACTCGTTGTGAGACATCATCCCATTATTGATATTTTTGTTAAACAAATATGTGTAATACATTTTAATACTTTTATTTAAATTTAAGTCTTTTGCATTATTTTTTTAATTTACAAAACAAATAATAATTCTTTAGATTAGTAAAAAATATAGAAAATATTAAACATATTAAATAAAACAATGTACAAAAAATACAAAAATAATAACTAAAATAATATAAAAAATATAGAAAATATTAAATAAAACTGAAAAAGAAAACATATATTAAATCAATAAATAATTAAAATATAAAACTATTTATGATTTAACAAAATATCTTATGACTTTAAAGTCATGCAAAAAAATAAAAAATTGAAGTGATAAAATACTTTATGTCTTCAATAAAAAAAGACAAAAAATTCTTTATGACTTTAAAGTCATCTTAAAAAATAAAAAATTTAAACTCATGAAGTATTTTACGACTTTAATGACAAAAAAAAAATCTTTTACAATTTTAAAGTCATGTTAAAAATAAATAAATAATTGAAATGTAAATTTTTTACTACTTTAATAATAAAAATCCTATTATGATTTATGATTTTCAATTTAAAAATCATAAATTATTTTACAACTTATCCTTTTTATGACATTAATTTAAATTTTACTCTTATTTAATAATGTTTTTAAAAAATTATCCCCTTTCTATCATTTCAAAATAGTTGACTCGTTTTAATAAATAATTAAGCATCCGTGGAAAAAAAAAAAGGAGGAAGTGTTGTGTCACACTGTCACACGCAAATTAAGATGAAGTCGAATCAACATAATTAGATTAGATCTTGGTAGCTGCATCTATTGGAATCAGCAACATAAATTTAATTGACCCTTACAACCTCTAAGGGGCGTTTTTAGAGTACCCTTACCCTACCCTTTATGCTTAAGTTTTTCTTATGGTGAAGTGATGAGCGGATGAGAAAGAATAGCATTCCAAAACAAAATTATTCGGCTGGACCCAAAAGGGAATAGTAATTACCTAGTAATCCGGACATGAATGACAGACAAGGTTTCTATATTTAAAATCTGAACCATGTTCGTGAGGAAAGGAAGCAGCAATAGTAGAAAGCAAGAATTTTTGTGGCCAATATAAATTGTTGATTCAATGTAATATCAAGCCATGCATGGAAATGATGGATTTAAAAAAATTTGTTAACGAAGGCAAGAAATAATTTAAGGTTAGTTATATATATATTTTTTAAACTTCTTTTACAAATTTTACTATTAGCTCCGAAACAATTTTTTTTTTATAGAATTTTTACTTTTTCTTTGTTAATGGTTTTAGTGCTAATTATCAAGTAATAACGTTAATTAATAATGCAATATTCAAATTAGTAATCTAGTGACTTTGTACATTGTCAAGGAGTTTGATAGACAATCATGTGTAATTTTTGATAAATTATATTTTTAATTCCTTATAAAATTATTTGACATAATCAATCAACTAATTTGAAGAAATGAGATATTGAAAACATAATATTACAAAAAAAAAAAATATGCGCATAGCTGTTTTCGCCTGATGACATGAAGATATTGGATTGTTAACATGATTGAGTATATTATCAATGAACATTGTTATTTAACAACATGAATTAGAATATTAATAGAAGAAAATTATACGAACCAAATATGTTAAAAAAATTGTTTAGGAACTACAAATCAAATTTGCAAAAAGTTTAGGGACATAAACATAATTAACTCAATAGTTTATAATATTTTTACAAAAGAAATATATCACAAACTTTTAGAAAATAGTTAATGTCATAACAAAAGAAATCCAAAATATTGAAATTTTTATAAATTATAATTATCCTCAACGTATTTTCATACTTTAAAAATATTTCATGATTATTTCATTGTTAATAAAAAAAATTAAAAGGATAAAATAGTTAAATTAATAATATTTATTCTTTTTTGTTTTTTTTTATATTTTTACATTCATTTTAAAAATATATTATGGGGACAATATTTATTTGTTTTCATTGGGGGAGGGGGGGATAATATTTTCTAATACAAATAAAAAAATCTTATGGAGAAAATTACCACCACAATCTTATATGTGCATTTGCCGGAGCTACCAAGGATATATGGTAATTTAATTGATTACAAGCAAACTACCCTTTCAATTATCAAATTTATATCATGAAGGGCTATGTTTGTTGTTAAATTAGTTGTACCTTGAAAATTTTTAAGTTAATTTATTAAATTATAAATGTTTGATAAAATTATTTGTTGAATCTAATTAAAAAATATAAAATGATAAATAATTATATTTATATGATATTTTTATATAAATTTTAATTTAATTTTATAAATAAAACTAGAATTTTTTTTAAAGTTAACAACCAATCCAATGGCCATCAAATTAAGGTTTACATCCTCTGAGGAGGGACACTCCTCAATCCAACAACCGTCAAGATATGAAAAGGAAAAGCTTGGCTAGTTTATCAGCTGCATTATTCCCTAGCCTTTTAGTATGTACAATTAATGCTTCCCTATTTCCACCTAACAGATCTTTACATCTATATACTAATAAAACAACGTTTGTTTTCATCGTTTCCTAGCTTCTCCTTGCTTCGCAGCTTCGGTGACCTTCTCCTTAGCTTCTCCCAGCTTCGGTGATTTTGTCCAGCTTCAGATAACTCCTTCATCCAATTGCATCCAGCTTCTCCTTGTTTCGCAGCTTCGGTGACCTTCTCCTTATCTTCTCCCAGATTCGGTGACTTTGCCCAGCTTCGGATAACTCCTTCATCCAATTGCATCTCCTCACCAACTATCAGCGCTGATTTCTCACCAACTCTGCTAACTACATATCTTAATTGCTATCATTTCACGGAAAAATCAAAGTATGACCAAAATCTAAAATAACAAGTTCTGATAATCATGCTGACAAGCATTGTGCACAGATGAAAATTAGCTGATTGATCATACCGAGAACGATTGTGAAGATTTGAAGCAACTTTGGTTTATGGCGAAACTGTTCCATGACATGGAGTTTCTCTCTGCAATCAATAACAATTCTGTCTCAGCTGTCATGCCCATGCCCGCTGATTGCTCAACTGCTATTTTCACTTTACCTCTGCGTCCTGTTATTTTTTATGGGTACATAGTATTGACTATCAAATGAATAAAAATTGATTTCTTCTCCCTACTCTTCTTTTTCAGCGATCTCAACGAGCCCCAAACACTAAGAGAGTTTGATTCGTTCTGTTCTCCCTCGTCTGCTTCTTCACCGACCCGAATGTTTAGACCCTGGAACACTCATTAAACTGGCATTAATGGCGCATGGTAGGTTGTTGGTTATGTTGTTACAAAATGTTGCTATCGTTTGCCTCATTTTAAAATTGTTTTTTGTTTTGTCCACCAGTTTTACGTAAACTAAATTTCGTTGCTGAAGTTAATGATGAAAAAGAGTCTTGGAAAATTGTTGTTCGAGCTGTAAATGTTTAGAGTATACCGAAAGGAGCTCTGTGTACCATTGAGGCAATTTTGGTTGACAAGGAGGTTAGTTTATTTAAGTGTTGTTGTCAGTTTTGTATATCAGCGATTCTGTGTACCATAACTTCATATCAGCAACTTCTATGTGCCATAACTTCGTATATTTATGAACCAGGGTGATAAAATACTGGCCCAGATGAGGAATGTTGATGTTGGTATGAAGGGTGACCTTTTTCTTGTTGGTCAATGCTATGTTATTCAAAACTTTGAGGTGTACAAGAATGTTGGTCAGTATAAGGCTACCAGGCATGATTTTAAAATCAACTTGGTAAAGACAACTAAGATTACGCCACATGAGATGGTTGATATACCTGAGACAATGTATAATTTTACAAAGTTTGATGCCATTCTCAATGGATTTGCCACGTCTGATTATTTGATAGGTGACATTTAGTTTAAGCATCTCTTGCATAAATGAGTTATATAACATGTTATTTATTAAATATGTTTCGTAATGGTATGTTCTTAAAGATGTCATTGGTGAGGTTGTTGAAGTTGTTCAATGGCACCTAGAAGGGAAACCACAGAGAGTTTCTTTCAAACTGAAAGATCAATGGTAATGTTTGGTTATTCACAAGTTACTTATTTTGTACTTAATACTGTTGTTATGGACCTAATAATAACATATATTAATTGTTGATTCATAACATGAACAGTGACAATGTGTTGAGTTTTACTTTATGGGAGAGGCTTGCTTTAGACCTGAAGGATTGTTTGGATAAACATGTTAGTGGTCCTGTTATACTGTTGCTTAGCATGGCCAAGATCAAAGAAGCTAGAGGTATTATTGATAATTCATTTTTTTGATGTTAGTTTTCTGTTGATTATAATGGCTGTTATTGTTATTGAAAACTAGTGGATGCAGGACCTTATCCTTTGTCAATTCAAAATTCCATGTATGGTTCGGCATCTTTGTCAACAGTGACATTAACGAGATAGTTGAATTCAAGGATCGATTGTGGTTTGCAATTATGGAATCTCTTTTATTATGTTAGTGTTATATTTGGTGATGATTTGTTATAATTGTATATTGTTTAATATTACAGCATGGATCCAAGTCAAAGTATGAAGCCATTTGGTCAACTAGGAACCTAGATTTATGGTTATTCCTCGTATTGTAATGTGGACCACTTTTTGTATAATGCACAAGTGAAGAATTTGCATCAAATTAGCCAACTTAAGAAGGTATGTAATGGGTGTAAAAAAATTAGTTACCCGTTTGCTCGGATTACCCGGTATCGCAAACAACCCGACTCATTGTTGTCATCCCGTGTCTTAATCGTCAAACTTATGTAGCCGTTTTTAGTGGTTGTAGTGCCTTAACCCGGTTTAAGTAATTGTGTAGAAACTTGGAGAATCCGGGTTAATCACGCCGTCCTAGCAAACCCGGTCCTCAGTTTTCAGTGGTAGTAGTGTGTTTTTTAATCATTGGCAGATCATTCTCTTTTTTAGCCACGTATAGCTATTTAAAAAATTTACATGTACTGGGGTGTCAGCAATGACATCTGCATTAACCTGGTTTAAGACAACCTGGTGTCCTAAAGTTATTGTGTAGAAACTTGGAGAACCTGGTTAATCACGCCGTCCTGGCAAACCCGGTCCTCATTAGTCATTTTAGAGTAAAATTCCATGAAGCCGGTTGAACCCGACGTTTTGAACCTCCGGATTCATATATTTCGGTGTTGCTGCTCACTATGTAAATATCTTAATTGTTGTTTTTTTGTTGTGCCATAGATATTGTATTGATGTCAAGGTGATTCAGCCATGTGAATCGGTCATTTTTACATTGTGGGATCGCGACTGTGTTGCTTTGATAAATGAAAGTGTAGATGAAATTAAGCAAAGAATCATTGCTGAGGTTATGTATTGTGTTGATGTAAGTTCCTCGCTATAATATTGTTCTGCCATATTAAACCACTGTGGTTTTTGCAATTACTCAGGAAGGCATTTTTGATGCTAGAGATATACCCGACTGTCTCGATCGTGTGTTGGGCAAAAGATTAGCTTTCAAATTCAAAGTTGTGCCAGGTAATACACAACACTCTGTTTCTCAGATATCTGAAGGTGATTCAGTGGTGAACGGTGTTCTTAGCCAGCTTTCAACCGTTGACATGCAGGTTTTGTTTAATGTTATGTTAATCCATTTTCATACCTGTTTATTTGTTTAATAGCCGGTTTCTAATTTGGTAAATGGTCCTTTAAAAATTTCAAAGGATGAAGCAGAGCCATCTATATCCTCTGTGCGTCGGAATGATGATGCTGTTGACAGTGTAAATTCTTTGGTCTAAAGGTTTGTTTCCATTGTTATGCTTGCTGACGGTCTAAAGGTTTCTTTTCATTGTTGGCAGCAATGTTTCTCACAAACTGCTGAGTCTGATGCACATCTGATGCAGTCCATGATACCAGCTAAGCGGAATTTGCCGCAAACTGATATTGAGTTGGACGCTACGACATATGAGGATTTATCAGAAATACAGTTATTGTCTACTAAGTTGAGAAAGCATATTAAGACTGAGAAATGATTTGAGAGCCTGGTTTTACAACTTTTTTATATGTTAACTGACAAACTTTTATCTTATTGTTAGTATGGGTTGTATTAAATGGTTTGTTTCAATGTTGTTAAACACTAGAATCTGGGAATTCACAAAAACCGAGAATATCTTTAACGCACTCGCAACTCGGACATTGACAATCGCGTTTGAAATTACTAAACATCCTGGAATAAAATAAACAGCTCGGACCCCTTGTAAATGTTGAAATCCGGGAATTTAGAAAAATCGGGAATATCTTTAACGCACTTGGAAATCGGACGTTGACAATCGCGTTTGAAATTACTAAACATTCCAGAATAAACTAAACAATTCAGACCCCTTGTAAATGTTGGAATCCAGGAATTTACAAAAATCGGGAATATCTTTAACGCACTCGCAACTCGGACATTGACAATCGCGTTTGAAATTACTAATCATCCCAGAATAAACTAAACAACTCGAACATTGTTGATTGTAAAACAACTCGGCAGACAGAACCGAGATCATTTTCAAAAATATCAAATCGACAAAGCAGTTAGGACAAAAAATGTAATTGTCAACTAATACACCTGGTACCAACCGGGTCACAAGCTATCTTTACTATTTAGGAGCTATTAATTTTTTTTCATTTGCAATTAATATAGCTTGGACGCCGGCCTAATTATTCATTATTGTGGTTAGTGATGTGCAAATTATATAAAAAGTTTGATACCGATAATAATTTTAAGACTGGTTATAAATATAAATGGAAGTTTAATTGTTAGAAAGGGTGAATCACACTTACACATTTCAAATAATAATACTTTAAAAAGTTATTTTAATTAGTCATGATTGCTCATGGATATGCTAATATCATTCAGCAATTCATCTCAATATCATATGTGATTGCACATCAATATTATACTCAAATATCAACTAATAGTAACAGTTTACCAGTTCAAGGGACAAGCTAAAATGTACTTATATCTGGCTTAAGTCTGCCTAGACCTTTCGACGGTACGAGAGAGGTGAGGCAAAGAGTTGATAAGGAAATTATAAGTATGTAATCTGTGAATTAAATAATGAAAATAATAGGAATACCCATAATAACCAAGAGGGGGGTGAATTGGTTAAAACCTTGGTATTTTAAAAACTAATTCAAATCAGAGTTCAGGATCTTTATCACTTTCAAAACTAAGAAATCAATTTACTCAGTCAAATAACTCAGCCTCAAGAAATCAATAGCTCAAAATAGAACTTGTTGGACAATGGATATGGATCAAAGAATCAATGACCAATGAACAAGATGAGTGATAGAGAAATAGAATCAAAGACACAAGCAATTTATACTGGTTCACTTCACAACTGAAGCTACATCCTATTTCTTTTAATTAACACTAGATTAGAGTTCCACTATTATAAATTTTTGTTCTTACAAACTTTTGCAAAACCCTCCCCTTTATCAACACTAGATAAAAAATAGAAATCTAAAGCCCTATTAGAAATCTAAAGAGCAAGAATCAGAGAACACTACTCTGTTCTTGAGCTAGAGAACCCTTCTCTAGAACCAAGCAAGAAGAACCCACTTTACAATAGCCAAATACAACAAGAATTCAGAACTAAATTTACACACAAATATTAAGGAGAGAGATAACCTGATGATCCAATGAATGTTATGCACATGAATTACCAAATCAGGTTGAGAAGCAAACTAAATCAGAACATGCTTTTCCTTAACCTTGAAAAGAATCTTGCTCAAGAATCCTTCAAAGACCCATTGATGTTTTGAATGAAGCAAGAAGTAAAAATACTGAGAAAATCACTTAGAAATGCTTAAAAGGCTTGTGTATACTCAAAAATACGAAACAGTCAAGTTATTAAACAAGCCAAACCTTCAATCTTATTTATAACAGAATTTGTAACTAACTTAATCAATTAAACGCACCTAATAATCGATTAAAATTCTTATGTAATCAATTAAATTATAACTTAGTCGATTAAAATGTTAAAGAAGCTTTCTAGGTTTCATGTAATCCATTAAGGCAGAAAGCTATGTTTCACAAAATGAACTGTGTAATCGATTATGGATTTGGTAATCAATTAAATCAGATAGTAGGCATTTTCTAAATGAACTATGTAATCGATTACTGTTAATGGTAATCGATTATCACAACAAAGCTTAAAATAATCTTTTAACTATGTAATTGATTACACTAAGTAAGTAATCGATTAAAACCTTTAACAAAGCAATTTATTTTCAATCAAAGGTCAAATAATCGATTAATCCTATAGGTAATCGATTAATTTGTTCATAAAAGTTTTTCCAGATTGAACGAAGAACAGAATAATCGATTATATCATTAAGTAATCGATTAAAACAGTAAGAAAAACATTTTTCCAAAAACCTTTTAATTAGATTCAAACCTTAACCAAAAAGATAAAATCTTTGATGATTTAATGAAAACCATTTAAGCTTAATAATGAATAAATGAATGCAATGCAAGGATCAATCAGATTTCCTTTCTCTTACACTTGAATCAATTACAAAACTTCAAGGCACTTCAAGCATGTTGAAAGCACAAAACCATTTCTTGAGTCAAAGTCTTTCATTCTTCATGATGCTCCCCCTATATCCAATAATCTCCCTCTTTTTGGCTTTGAACATGCCAAATTCTTGATTGATTATATGTTGGACTTGAAGTTAATTGAGGGAACCAAAGTTAGGAAAAATTTTGCTTTGCAAACCTGAAAACAATTCAATCTCTTTGCCAAGAACAAGTGTTAAAGCATTTGTCGATTAATCCAGCATTCATTTACATTTATATCTTACTTAATTGGTTAATTTTTATCACTTAGCTCCCCCTTAATTTGACAATCCATTCAAAGTAAGAATTGGGCAAAAATTGTGCAGAAAAACAGAGTAGAACAAAGTGTACTACAGAGTATGAACCAAATCAATCATTTCTTACCCTATTTGGCTTATCAAAGTCAAAAACATGTAAAGCACAATGGATATTGAATAGGAGAAACATAAATGGATATATTTATAAGTGAGGGAACCATTACAATTCTTGAAAATAAAATTAAAACATGAAAGCATAAAAACAGAAGAAACAAAAAAAACTACAAAGGCTAAAATGTCTCAGACCCTTCAAACATAACAATAGCTTCAATATTGTCTAGCCTAGCCTTAATGTCTTCTAAAGCTGAACTAGTTTCAGCCCTAAAATCATGATGCATAGTGATTAGGCCATCCATATTTTGAAGCATGAGTGACTCAAATTAGGTGTAGAGGGGTTGAGCACGGTCCCTTTCCTCATCTTCTTCAGCATCTGCTCCAACACCAGTAGCAGCAGGAGGTTCAGGCACAGCTTGTTGGCCAGCCATCTGCCATCCTTGTGGTGTCTTGATCATTCCTAGCTTGTTGAGATGCTTGTCTTTGATGAGACTATTGCTTGAGTTTGTGTGGTCCGCTACTTCATTTGAGACATCTATTTGGAAGTAGTCTATAAATCTAGACACAAGCACAACATAAGGGAATGGGTAGATTACTAGCCTTTTTGATTTAAGCATTATTTCCTCAAAAATGAGAATCCAAATCATTTGAATTGAATTCTTGAGACCATACACTAGCTGTAGGTCTTCATCTATTGCTTGGGCATGGTTTGTGGTTCTAGGTGTGAGGATATATGTAATTATGTAGTGCAGAAGCCTATCCTCACGGGTCTAGTACCTAGCCTATTTTTCAATCTCATTTGGGGATCACTAAGCATCTCCATATATGTATTTACCCTATTATAACCCTCAGGATTTTCATCAAATTTCCTTTCTCCTTCAAAGGAGATATCAGCTACTGCCTCCCACACCTCGTGGGTGATTTCCATGGGCACTCCATTTACTTGGGACCTTAGTATCCCATCCATGGATCCCTTGGCACAGGTGTAAAACACCTTGACCAATTCCGGGTAAAAGGTACCCTTTAACTCCACAAACTTTCTTAAGCCCTGGGTTTCTATGAAGGTAAGAAATTGAAAGCCTTTCTTAATAAACCAGTCAAGCTCTAAATACTTAGGGGAACATACTAGTTTTGTGGCATTAAGCTAGAGATAGGTCATATAATCTTTTTCTGTGGTGAACCAAAGATCTAACCTATTAGTAGGAGGAGGGTTAGAAGTTTCACCAGCTTTTCTCTTAGAGGTTTTGGTTCTCTTAGAGGTAGACATTCTTAGGGCAGAGGTAACTAGACTTAAACAGAAGGAAGACACAAAGAAGATTGAAGGATAAGAATGAAGGTAGGTGTGATTTCTTCCTTCACAATAGGCTATATTTATAGAGATTTTTAGGCTCCAAGAATTTGAATTTTGAATTAGGGAGTTGTTAGAACGAATTAACTCACTGCAGAGGATTTAAATTTGAATTAGGTGGGAGTTGGACAGTTACAACTTTCAAGAAAATCTGTCAGATTTTGCAGTAACTCCATGAATAATCGATTATTTACCTTGTGTAATCGATTAATTCGTAAGCAAAATCACATTCTTCAAATACAGTGATCGATTAATTCGTAAATGTAATCAATTATTTATGTAAAATTCATAGGTAGAAGACAAAGTCTAATCTCAATTATTTTATGATTTAATCGATTATCACAGAGAGGTTTGAATTTCAGAAACATATAGAAGCTTGTGTAATCGATTAATCCGACATGTAATCGATTATTCCAGAAGGTTTTGAATTTTGAAAAAATTGATTCTCAGCATTTTAATTGATTACCATTCAATGTAATCGATTATTCCAGTGAACTTTCACTTTGTAAAAGAGTTTATGATCAGTTTAATTGATTAATCCGACTCTTAATCGATTATTACAGAAACATTCAATTTTCTGAAAAAGAGTTTCTATGAAGAATAATCGATTATATTGTTTATATAATCGATTACATAAGCTCAGATTTCCCTCCGAATCATGATTTTAATGATTTTAATCGATTACGACACTTAATCGATTATTACAGAGTAAGTATCAAATATAATAGAATTTATGCAGCATAACTTGGAAATTTTAAGTTTTTGTGATGAAGGATTCAATTGACAAATTATTTCTCATGAAAAGGCACACAACATTCAAGCTAACAGAGATTAGATTCATCCAAGATTCCTAGTATGTTTCTAAGAGCATAGAATCTATCTCTAACCAATGGTTTAGCAAATATATCAGCCAATTGATTATGAGTGTCAAGGAGATCAATTTTGATATTACCTCTTTGAACATGATCTCTGAGAAAATAATGCCTTATCTCAATATGTTTGGTCCTTGAGTGCATTATTGGATTCTTTGAAATGTTGATAGCACTTGTGTTGTCACATAGCAAAGGTATTTCTTTCAATTCAACTACAAAATCTTGTAATTGTTGCTTCAACTATAGACTTTGTGCACATCAACTTCCAACTGAGATATATTCAGCTTCAGTAGTCGACAAAGCAACACAGATTATTTCTTGCAATGTCATGAGATCAATGAACTTCCAAGTAGATGACAAGTTCCACTAGTGCTTTTTTTTTTTTATCTAACTTACATCCTGCAAAGTCAGAATCAGAATAACCAATAATATTAATTGAAGCACCTTTGGGATACCAAAGACCAACTTTTGGTGTAGCCTTGAGATATTTGAGGATTCTTTTGACTGCTGTTAGGTGAGACTCTTTGGGATTTGCTTGATATCTTGCACACAAGCACACACTTAACATTATGTCTAGTCTACTAGCTATCAAATATAATAATGAACCAATCATTCCTCTAAATTTTGATTCATCAACCTTCTTTTCATTTTCATTTGAATCAAGATAGGTTGATGTTGCCATTGGAGTTGCAACATCTTTACATTTCTCCATTTCAAACATTTTGATCACTTCAAGGCAATACTTGGATTGGTTGAGAAATGTTCCATTCTTCATTTGCTTCACTTGAAGTCCAAGAAAGAATGTTAATTCTTCCATCATTGACATTTCAAATTCTTTCTGCATAGCTTTAGAAAATTCCTTGCACAACAAATGGTTAGTTGAACCAAAAATTATATCATCAACATATACTTGAACCAATAAAATATCACTCTTATGCAAGGTTTTATCAACATGACCTCTTGTGAAAGATTATTCAAGCAGAAATACCAAGATCTGGGAGCTTGCTTTAAACTATAAAGGGCCTTTTTAAGTTTAAAAACATAGTTTGGATGTTTAAAATCGGTGAAACCAAAAGGTTGTTCAACATATATATCCTCCTCAATGTATCCATTTAAAAAGGCACTTTTGACATCCATTTGAAAAAGTTTAAAATCCATTAAACATGCATATGCAAGCAATAACCTAATAGCTTCCAATCTTGCAACAGGAGCATAAGTTTCCTCATAGTCAATGCCTTCTTCTTGGTTGTAACCTTTTGTAACCAATCTAGCTTTATTTCTGACTATGATTCCACTCTCATCAAGTTTATTTCTAAAAATCCATTTTCTGCCAATGGGTTTGAGAAAGGATGGTCTAGGAACAAGTTCCCAAACTTCATTTCTCTTGAACTGATTTAACTCATCATGCATAGCATGCATCCAATGTTCATCAACTAAGGCTTGATCAATATTCTTAGGTTCAATTTGAGAAACAAAAGCCATATTATAACATAGGTTTCTTAATGAAGATCTAGTAGATACTCCCTTTGAAACTTCACCTATGATGTTGTCAAGTGAGAGATCTCTTGTTCTCCAATCTTTAGGCTCTTGAACAGGTGTTGATGGTTTTATTTCAGCACTTGGTTCTTCTTTATCCTTAATTGTGGAATCATTAAGCTGAATAAATTCTTCCAAAGGACTTGCATCTACATCACACTTCTTGTAACACCCCGTAGGCCTCCGACGTGTTATCATTAATAATATCAGATTAGCGTATAAAATATCAATTAATCAGTTCAGCGGAAACATAGGATCGTTTTCTTGATACATTATGTATGGAATTACATAACAGAACCATAAAATCACGCCCTTGCTGATCCAGTTTATCAAAATTAACATAATAAGACAGATAACAGATCTTTAGGCAGAGTAACAACAAAATAAACATACACATGTACTCAGGGAAGGTATCATATACATATCATCAAAGTTCTGTACAAAATATACATCTCCAGTTCACACCACACACGGTGCTACCAAAAGAATATAATCCCTCAGAAGGGGTATACA
>PYAF01005524.1:336991-347785 GCA_007407185.1 Glycine tomentella
TTATTTGAAAGACATATTATGGATTATTAGTTAGATTACTAACATAATTTTCTGTGAGGATATTCTTTGGTCATGCCTAAGTTGGTAATGATTTTGCTTGAATAAGATATGGCGGTTTAACCATACTTATAAACTTATTGGATAAGGTATGGTGGTGTAACCATACTTATGATACATATGATGATATGATGAAAATATTATCCATAAGGTAATATGTATTTTGCTTATGGATTTGATTTTTATGGATGTTGATGTGAATAAGATAGGTAGATTCATGTTTCCATGTTCCAAGTCCAGTACGAGGCTTTGGGAAAACAGAATCTGATGCTACATACAGTACGATATGTAGTACCCATGGGCAAGGATATATGACAAAATTCATGCATGTTTGCGTAAGACTATAGCAGCGTCCACACTCAGTGTGGCCACATACAGTACGATATGTGGAGGCCATTTGCCCTGGGATAGTTCATCTCATGCATTCATATAGTTGCATATTTCTTGTGGATGTGTTTGATTATTTGAATGATTTTACTAACCTACTAATAAGGTCGGATTTAGCTTTGCCTACTGAGAAATTTATTTCTCACAAGATTTGTTTCATGTTTTTCTTAGATGGCAACCCTGGTCAGATTCCTTGAGGCTCTGGAGTAGTGTTGATATATTGAAGAAGCTATGTACTAGGCTGGATTTTGAAAAGAGTTTTGTACTTGTATAAACTTTTGTAACAAAGACATTGACTAATGTATTAGTCTTTACATATTCTGTAAATTTTAATGACTTAGAATTTTTACTAATATACGTTTCTTGAAAAAATTTTATTCTAAGTAAAAATACTAGTAATAAAATCAACTTAGAAATTAGGTCGTTACAGTTACCTTGTTTCCTAGGCTTCCAATGTCTATCCTTAGGTACATATGTAGTTTTTTTAACAAACTGTACATAAGTCAGATTTCTAGCTTTAGCGAAAATGCCATTAGATTGTAGCTAGGATGCAAACATGGACTCTTTAACAGTTGGCTTTGACAGCAAAGAGTCAATGTCATCATCATCCTCAAATATGACTGAATTTTCACCAGGTAAATGAAAGTACAATCCTTCAACAACAGGTGATCTCTTGTGTATATGGAATGAAAATATTCTCCAGGAAGCTTCACATGGAAAAATATACCTACCATCTACATAGTGTTTAAGTTCATCAAGACACGTATCAGTAATCCCACCATCATCTTGCATAGGCACAACAGCAGTTGTTATGCGATCATATCCTTTATGAATGTACTTGAATAAATATTTGATAGATGTTGATTGGTTGCACCATTCTACATTGATATGAGCTTCATATTTCAACAACAGCTTTGCATTGTATGTGACTACATACCTATTGTCAAGCATGATTCCATTTTTTTCAATGTATCTCCCATCGTCACGTCTTTTTGTAAAGCGGATAGCCATCTTCATCAACAACAGTTTGAACTTGCCATTTTTTTGGGAAGAATCTAGAACACCTCCCATCTTTCATTCATGGGGACCTTCTGTTAACAAACCTACATGGACCATGCATCATATGATTTTTGACACACTTATAGAGTTCTGGCTCTTGAATTGGATCTGGTATTTCAGCTGATATAATGCTATCAATATCTTTAGGAGATGGATACTTGCTAGAAGGATGTAAAAAAAGCAAAATATGAGCATGTGGAAAGCCCCGCTTCTGGAATTCAATTGTGTATATATCTGCAATAATCATATTATCAAACAAAACAATAAGGCAAAAAATTGAACTTAATAATAATAAGTGAATTCTAGTACAGGTCTTACATGCAACCCCATCACCCAAAACGTGTTTATCTTTCAAGTTTGAAATGAATTGTTCTAGCTCCAGTTTAAAAATTCTTGTAACAACATCAGGCCAACCTGGTACAATCAAATTAAGCTCTATCACAGACCTTTGAATTTCTGGCCAATAAGGATTAAAAGTGAACGTTAAGAATAAATCTGGGAATCTAACGATGCTGCATATGGCCATTCCATCAAAGTATAATTGATTCATATACCTACGGCTTCCAACAAACAATGAAGGAAGGACAATACGCTTTCCACTATTGCCACACTAATTATCAACTCCTTCATGTAAGGCAAGCAAAGTACTGTTGAAAAATTCATATAACACTAATAATCAATCGTTCTGATTCCATCATTGTGTAACCATCAACAATAAATTGTTGAAAAATTCTTCTAGATCTCAATAAATTTTGACCTTCTCCTTTCCTGAATTGTAACCTAAAACACATAAATTCTTTGATAGTAAGTTTGTTCCTCTTCCTATCTGTTGAGTTCTCTATATCTCGATACTTTACATCATTGCGGTATCCATCTTCACCATAAGGAAATAGAAGAGGATACTGCAGTCCTAGATAACCTGGATGAAGCTAACTAATTATTTGCAATTATCCACTCTGTTTTTCAAGGACAATATCTCTATTGATAGACTAAGCTTCATCACCAATAATAATTGTAGCAACTTCAGAAACTATGGGCAAATTATAAATCCTCCCATCCTTTTCCTATATGAAATTAATTGTAATCTAAAATTTTGTGTCTGACACTCATGATATCTGACTTTGGCCATCCTAAAAGACTTAGCAAAAACATTGTATTCATCAAGCATTTCTTTCAATTGTGATACAAAATGTGGGTGAAGCCGCTCGTCCCACCTGAAAATTACAAGAAATTGTGAGTGATGATTGTTTTTTGCTGAGATTCAACCAATGAGATACTGAAGACTGACATGTTAATCAGGACACCGGATTATAGATTTTGGACATTCTCAAAATTGGAAATGAAGCTTTAATTAAAGATGGAAGGAATGAAATTATCCCGGATCAGGGCAAACCCGAACCGGGTTAAGACCGTGCGAAACAATCATATAATAAGAAGTTGGCATCAGAACTGAGATACCATATTCCGAATTAATTACAATGAGAATAAGCAAACCAGTTGATAAGGATACCCGAAATGTCACGGGGACGGTTTATAGCTCCAGTCCGACCTGAAGCAGGGGGTGCACCCAATGGAAATAAAGGAACAGAATGACATACATGTCGGACTTATTGGGTTATCGGGATGAACCATGTTTGTCAACGGTGTAAACCAACCGCATACAATTTGATCGCGTTTTTCACCACATCTATCCTCTTGCATTTAACTATTCTCTATCGGGAATTGACTTGAGGGTCAATTTTGATCCAAAAAATACAAGGACAGAATATACTAACAGTTTTGTAGGATATACATAGTCAACAACACAACACAATACATAGATATTGGCTTTAACCCGGGTTACTTAATAAAATATCATTGATACCATAAACCATACCTTCTTCCACCAAGTCTGTTTTGAACTTCATTCTCTGTATCATAAATATACAACTGAGCAAATTTTGGAGGTATCCCAAGCATTGGTAATAGGCTTCCAATTAAATGACAGGATTATCCATGAATTCTATAAATGGGTGAACCTTTTCCATTTGACAACCGACTATCTATATTGGCAGCGAAAGAGCTGAAAGCGAACATCATATTGTAACTTCTGATATATTGCTGGTAATTCTTACTCTCACGTGATTGTTGATCACATAGTAATCAATGTAACAGTTGTGGTGGATCCTTCAAAAAAGGTAGTTGTATTTTTCCAAGACTACAACAAAGACTATATTTGCCATTAACACGTTTTTTATTTTTCCTCAAACTTTCTTCATACCACATGGAAGCTTGGCAATATGGACATGTCTCAGTAGCATCTCCTAAATCAACATATCCTACAAAACAAAACATTGTTAAGACCAAATAATTAATAATAGAAGGTCGTGCATGTTAATGTAGACATGCAAAACCTTCATGTTGATGGCTCATCTATGTGTTTTGAGTAGTATGTTGTTTCTATTTTGATAACTGCTTGCTTTGTAGTATGTTCATCTGTCTTAATCTTGCAGCTGTAACATCCGAAAACAGTACACAGAAATATTTTGACATTACAAACATTAATCTTAAGTAAACTCTTTGTCGATACACAGACAAACCTGTAGCAATGTCATCAATAGGATGATAAATATCATTCGAGAGTTCATCCTCAAAATCAGTTTGCATTAAAATATTACTTGTTTCTACACCAAACACAATTTTAAAACACCAGCATTACACATGACATATTTAATTTTAGTTTGTACAAACATTATTTATTTGCATCAGAAGCATAGGTGATTTAAAAAGACAAACACAATGTGAATAAAAAGATACATTTCCAACCTTCGCTTTCATTGCTCAGTTCTGATCTATTAGCACCATCATACTTATATTTGTCCAATATCTTTCCTTGTAATATCAATTTTCATTTTTTCCTTGCAGCTCTAGCATCAACATTTGTCCTAATAATGTTTCGATCCATATTTGAATAACCTGAGAATTTAGTATGATTAAAATGTATTTAACATTGAAGAAAAGAGAAATCAAAAGTGTGTTGAATAATATATCAATAATACCATAAACCAAAGTTGTTTCAGATCTTGACAATGCTTCTCAATATGATCAGTCAACAAATTTTCATCCGTGGAAAATGCTTGTCAACATGATGATCAAGTTGTGTATCCAGCAAAAGTATACCAAAGAAAATTTTAGTTACACATTAAACAAAAACTTTTCATTTAAGATTTTCCATACTCTGACTTTTCCGTGAAATGACCTGTGTTGTGGACAGTCAGGTAAATGACAGATTTTGCACACTCTGACTGACCAATTATCAAACATTTCAGCCGATTTTCAGAAAGTTAAGTGACACAAATTTGTAGTTGGGATTTTGCATGTTTTTCGATTGGTGAAAAAGAATTTTAATTCCACATACTCTGACTGACCAATAATCATATATTTTAGTTGATTTTCATAAAGTTAAGTCACACAAATCTGTAGTTGGGATTTTGCTTGCTTTTGCATTGGTGCAAAAGAATTTTAAGTTTACTTTCTACTTATTAAAGGCTATTTGTTGGATATAAGGGGAGCATATCATGAAGAATGAAAGACTTTGATTCAAGAAATGGTTTTGTGCTTTCAACATACTTGAAGTGCCTTGAAGTTTTGTTATTGATTCAAGTGTAAGAGAAAGACAATCTGATTGATCCTTGCATTGCATTCATTTATTCATTATTAAGCTTAAATGGTTTTCATTAAATATCAAAGGTTTTTTCTTTTTGGTTAAGGTTTGAATCTGATTAAAAGGTTTTTGGAAAAATGTTTTTTTACTGTTTTAATCGATTACTTAATGATATAATCGATTATTCTATTCTTCGTTCAATCTGGAAAAACCTTTATGAACAAATTAATCAATTACCTATCAGATTAATCGATTATTTGACCTTTGATTGAAAATAAACTACTTTGTTAAAGGTTTTAATCGATTACTTACTTAGTGTAATCGATTACAAAGTTAAAAGATTATTTTAAGCCTTGTCATAATCGATTACCATTAAAATTAATCAATTACATAGTTCATTTAGAAAATGCCTACTGTCTGATTTAATCGATTACCAAAATCCGTAATCAATTACACAGTTCATTTTGTGAAACATAGCTTTTTGTCTTAATGGATTACAGCTCGGGTTAATCGATTATTTTGCTCGTTGCTGAAACCCATAAAGCTTCTTTAACATTTTAATCGATTACATAAGAATTTTAATCGATTATTAGGCGTGTTTAATCGATTACAGTTAGTTACAAATTCTGTTATAAATAAGATTGAAGATTGGGCTTGTTTAATAACTTGACCACTTCGTATTTCTGAGTATACACAAGCCTTCTAAGCATTTCTAAGTGATTTTCTCAGTATTTTTACTGCTTGCTTCATTCAAAACATCAATGGGTCTTTGAATGATTCTTGAGCAAGATTCTTTTCAAGGTTAAGGAAAAGCATGTTCTGATTTAGTTTGCTTCTCAACTTAATTTCGTAATTCATGTGCATAACATTCATTGGATCATCAGGTTGTCTCTCTCCTTAATCTTTGTTTGTATATTTGGTTCTGAATTCTTGTTGTATTTGGCTATTGTAAAGTGGGTTCTTCTTGCTTGGTTCTAGAGAAGGGTTTTCTAGCTTAAGAACATAGTAGTGTTCTCTGGTTCTTGCTCCTTAGATTTCTCATAGGTTTTAGATTTCTATTCTTCATCTAGTGTTGATAAAGGGGAGGGTTTTGTAAAAGCTTGTAAGAAAAAAAATTTATAATAGTGGAACTCTAATCTAGTATTGATTAGAAGAAACTGGATGTAGCTTTAGTTGTGAAGTGAACCAGTATAAATTGCTTGTGTCTCTGATTCTATTTCTCTATCACTCATCTTGTTCATTTGTCATTGATTCTTTGATTCATATCCATTGTCCAATAAGTTTTGTTTTGAGCTATTGATTTCTTGAGGTTGAGTTATTTGATTGAGTAAATTGATTTCTTGGTTTTGAAAGTGATAAAGATCCTGAACTCTGATTTGAATTAGTTTTTAAAATACCTAGGTTTTAACCAATTCACCCCCCCCTCTTGGTTATTGTGGGTATTCTTATTATTTTCAATTGACATCAAGAGCTGGTTCTTGAGAGTTATTCAAGATCACTATCTTTTATTCAAAAAGAAAAATGAATACCTCACAAATTACCTTCAAAGAAGGGGCTTCTCTCAATCGTCCTCCAATGTTTGAAAGGGAGCACTTCGGTTTTTGGAAAAATAGAATGAAAATTTTTATTCAATCAAATGACCTAGGTGCTTGGAATGCTATAGAAAAGGGTCCTTTTATTCCTAAGAAAACTATTGGCAATGAAATGATTCCCAAAGAATGGGATGAGATGACAAATGCTGAACAAAAGGTTGTCCAATATGATTTTAAAGCTAAAAATATTATTAGCTCTGCACTTTCTTCTGATGAATTTTTTAGAATAGTGAGATGCACAAGTGCAAAAGAAATGTGGGAGATGCTGGAAATAACTCATGAAGGAACTGAAGAAGTTAGAAGATCAAGAAAGCATGCTTTGATCCATGAGTATGAGATGTTCAAGATGAACACCATAGAAAGCATTTCTCAGCTACAAACAAGATTCACTCATATAGTCAATCATTTTTTGGATCTTGGGAAGATCTTTGATACTGAAGAACTAAATATCAAGATCTTGAAGTTCTCACAAGACTTTGGCAACCAAAGGTGATAGCAATCAAGGAATCAAAATATCTATCAAAGATGTCCATGGCTGCACTATTTGGTAAGTTACTTGAATATGAGTTTGAAATGTCTCAACTAACTTGTGCTAAAGATGCAAAAAACAAAAATAAAAGTATTGCATTAAAAGCTGCATCATCAAAGTCAGAAAAAGTGGAAGATTCAAGTGAAGAGGGTGAAGAGGACAACATGAACTTGGTTGTCAAGAAGTTCAGCAAGTTCTTGAGGAAAAACAAGAACAAAAAGTTTACAAAGAACAACAAGATCAACAACAACAACAACAACAAAAGGATTGACAACAATTTTACTTGCTTTGAATGTGGAAAACCTGGCCATATCAAATCAGAATGCTCAATCTTTTTGAAAAAGCAACAAGGTGACAACAAGGTGAGGAACGAAGGAAAATCCAAAAGAGCCTACATAGCTTTGGAAGATAATGAGTCAACAACATCAGAATCTTCAACTAAAAATGAAGAAACAAACATGTGTCTCACCTCCACAATCAATGAAGAAGATGATGATCTATCAATTGATGGAGATGAGGTAAATTCTGAACTTGAACAAGCTATTAATGCTTTCCAAGAAATGCATGAAGAAGCCCAAAATCTTGCAAAATCCAATAACAAGCTCAAAGGAAATCTTAGATGACATGTTGCAAAAATTACTGAATTGCAAACTGAAATTTGCAACTTGAAAGAAGAAAATGAAAAAATTGTTTCAAGTTATAAAATGAATGGATGTGTATGTGCTTCTTCTTCTACTAATGTTGACAAATTTAACTTGCTGCAAAAAGATTTTGATAATTATAAAATGAGTCAGGGAGAAAAGTACATGTTACTTTTATCCAAAAAATAGTGATTTAATTGATCTTTTGAGAAAGCTTTACAAAGGAAAATGCAACTTGGATGAAATGTTAAGTGTGCAAAAGTATGCTGGAGATACTTCTGGTTTGGGGTACAAACAAGGCTCAAAATCCTTTGGAAAAAATGTATTTGTGCCTCCAAAATAGAAGAATCAAAAGAAGTTTAAAAACTCAAAGATGAATCAAAATGCTTTCTTAAGAAAATCATCAAAATCTGTAACATGCAACTATTGTATGGAAAAAGGACATACATCTTACAAATGCTATGCTAGGAGGTTCTATGTGCCTAATGGAGATTGCATTTGGGTTCAAAAGAAAAAGAAAGCTGCTAACCCCTATAACCCAATCTCAATTGGGTACCTTCCTTTATAAATTGATTTGATTTTTGCAGGTATGTCTAAGAGCTAGATCCTCATTATGGTACCTTGATAGTGGATGCTCTAGACATATGACGGGTGACATGTCTATGCTTACAAATCGAACGCTTAAAGATGGAGGATATGTCACGTGTGGAGATAATAACATAGGGAAGATCATTGGAGAAGGCAACATTGGAGATAACTTCAAAACCAAAATAAAAAATGTTCTTTATGTAGAAGGGTTGAAGCATAATCTCTTAAGCATAAGCCAACTCTGTGATAAAGGATTCAAAGTCACATTCAATGAGAATTGCTGCATGATTTGTGATGGGCAAAGTGATGAAGTGATTCACATAGGTAAAACGAAAGGTAACATTTATTTACTTTCAATTGATCATGCATTCTTTCACAACACTTCTTGTCTAATAAGCAAGATTGATGAATCTTGGTTGTGGCATAGAAGAGCTAGCCATATTAACATGCATCATATGAACAAGCTAATTAAAAGAATTTAGTAATTGGTTTACCCAAACTCAAGTTTGAAAATGACAAACTTTGTGGTGCTTGTCAAAAGGGGAACAAACCAAAGTTTTTTTTCAAAGTAAAAACATTGTTTCCACCTCTAGACCCCTTGAATTACTTCACATTGACTTGTTTGGTCCTTCTAGAACTATGAGTTTAGGAGGTAATTATTATGGGCTTGTCATTATAGATGATTACTCTAGATTTACT
The DNA here is from genome assembly GCA_007407185.1 of Glycine tomentella. Classification (NCBI taxonomy): domain Eukaryota; kingdom Viridiplantae; phylum Streptophyta; class Magnoliopsida; order Fabales; family Fabaceae; genus Glycine; species Glycine tomentella. The sequence goes on from PYAF01005524.1 coordinate 346,187, forward strand.
TGGACTCTGTTTTTGAAATCCAAAAGTGATGCTTTTCATGCTTTTAGAAAAATGGCCAAGCTTGCACAAAATGAAAAAGGTAGCAAAATTATCTCAATAAGAAGTGATCATGGTGGAGAATTCCAAAATGAACATTTTGAAAAATTCTGTGAAGAAAATGGAATTAACCACAATTTTTCAGCTCCAAGAACACCTCAACAAAATGGTGTTGTGGAGAGGAAAAACAGATCTCTTGAAGAAGGAGCTAGAACTCTTCTTAATGAGACATTTGCCAAAATATTTTTGGGCTGATGCTGTAAGTACTGTTTGCTACACTTTGAATAGATTACTTATAAGGCCTATTTTAAAGAAAACTCCTTATGAGCTATACAAAGGTAGAAAACCTAACATTTCTCATTTGAGAGCTTTTGGCTGCAAGTGTTTTGTATTAAACAATGGGAAAGAATCACTTGGAAAATTTGATGCTAAAGCTGATGAAGCAATTTTCCTTGGATATTCATTACATAGTAAAGCATATAGAGTTTTCAACAAAAGAACAATGTGCATGGAAGAATTTGTACATGTAATTTGTGATGAGTCTAATCCCTCAAAAGAGGAAAAGAAGTGTAATATCTTGAATTTTTAAACATATGATTAAGCACGTGTTAAGCTTAGGATTAAGCTTATAAATGAGGAGATATTATTAGGCCTTGGAATCCCTTGAAAGGAGGCTTAAACGCTTGAGAAAGAGTGGAAATAGGCTATTCTGGCCTGCGGCGCGACCCACGTGAAGTGCGGTGCGACCCGCGCCAGATGTACAAAAATGCCAATGCTGTCTGGCCTCCCGCACGAGTAGCGTGAAGTACGGCGCGAGTAGCGTGGGAAGGGCTTTGGAAAAGCATGTTTTCTTCTGGAGTTCCACGCGAGTAGCATGGGAGTCCACGCGAGTAGCGCCATAATGCTCCAGAAAGTCTGTTTTGCACTGGACTATGGCGCGGGTAGCGCCATATATGGCGCGAGTAGCGTGGGAACGTCGGCAGAACCAGTTTTTAAAGGCCATTCTTCGAGATTTTGGCCAAAAACATGGTTTCTTCCTCCCTCAGCCATAAAACCTCCATTGATGCTTGCCCAAGCTTCTTAGGACCTTTGTTGTGAGCTTAAAACACCTTCCTGAACCCTATAACCTTGATTGAACCGATTAGAAAGCTGAAATCCTTCATCCTTTTGTTTGGAACCCCATTTGAGTGGGAGTTTGAGTTCTCCAGAGAGAAACCTCAGAGAACTTGAGAGTGGACGAAACTCAAGGCTTGGGAAAGGACAATAGAGCTTGGGGAAGTTGTCCTGATATCTTCTGAGTCGCCACTGAGGCCGTGATTCTGAGGTTGTTGGTGGCGGGAGCCACAAAGCAGGGACCAGACCACAGAGTAACATCTTGCCAGGTAAGTTCAGTGTCCCTGGGGATGATTCCCATCTTGTGTGCCACACCACACTCCGGGGGAGTGGTGGTCATTTCATAATGCATGGTATTTGCACTCTTGCATTGATATATGTATGCCTCTGAGTTGGTTATATGCTGAAATATGATTGTGCTGTGATTGTGCTTGAGATAGATCTATTGGC
>PYAF01005524.1:362397-393485 GCA_007407185.1 Glycine tomentella
CTATACCCTCATGCACCATGAAATGACATTTCTCAAAGTTAAGAACAAGGTTAGTACTAATACATCGGTCAAGCACTCTAGAGAGACTATCCAAACATGCATCAAAAGAGGAACCATAAACAGTGAAATCATCCATAAACACCTCCATGCAACTCTCTAATAAATCAGAAAAGATGCTTACCATGCACCTTTGGAAGGTTCCAGGTGCGTTGCATAGGCCAAAAGGCATCCAAGTGTAAGCAAATGTGCCAAATGGACAAGTGAATGTGGTCTTATGTTGATCCTCTGGTGCAATATGGATTTGCATGTAACCAGAAAAACCATCAAGAAAGCAATAATGTGATTTACCTGCCAACCTCTCTAAAACTTGATCAATGAAAGGCAGAGTGAATTGGTCCTTGCGAGTGGCTTGGTTGAGTCACCTGTAATCAATGCAAACTCGCCAACTATTGGCCACTCTAGTCGGAATCAACTCATTATCTTGACTCTTCACAACTGTGAGACCCGACTTCTTAGGAACCACTTGGACAGGTGAAACCCAAGTGCTATCAGAGATGGGATAGATGACCCTGCAGCTAGTAGCTTCGTCACTTCTTTCTTCACCACATCAAGAATAGTGGGATTCAGCCTCCTCTGGGGTTGCCTCACTGGTCTAGAATCATTCTCCAAAAGTATCCGATGCATGCAGATGGAACGATTAATTCCAGGAAGATCAGCAAGTGTCCATCCAATGGCCTTTTTGTGGCCTCTCAAAACATGCATCAACTTTTCTTCATACTCCAGTGACAGACTACTAGATATGATGACTGGGAGCTTCAGATTAACAACTGGTTGTGCTGGAAGGTTACCAGAACCTTGCTGCTGCATCTGGTTGACAATTGTAGCTAACTGTCCAATCTGAGTTTGCAGGTACTGGATGGTGGCACTGACATTTTGTTGAAACTAGAGATTGCTGGTTGCCATTTGCTTCATTAAATCCTCCAAAGAAGGTCCAGAACTGGACTGCATAGGTTGTGCAGGTGTAGGTGCAGGTGCAGGTTGCTGGAACTGTGGTTGTTGTCTGAAAGGAGGAGGTTGGTATTTGGTGGTGGCAGGCTGGAAGGACTGTTGTGGAGGTCTAAAAGGCTGCTATTGTTGTGGACCAGAACCATACCTCAAATTTGGATGATCTCTCCAACCAGGATTATAAGTGTTGGAGTAAGGATTATATTGCTGTTGAGGTCTGAATGACTGGCTAGGTTGCATGGCAGAAACTTCAGTAGGTTGTTTTGTCTCTTGGAGAGTGGGGCATGCATCTGTGGGATGATCGGGGGCACAACAGATACCACAGAGCCTTGGTTGATTAGCTGCCATCACATTCTGTTGTTGCTCAATAGCAAGCTTCCTCACAAGGGATGTCAACTCTGTTAATTTGTTCTCCAATCTCTGGTTGTCAGCAACCATAGAGACAGAAGCTTCATTTGCTGCCATCACCTTAGATGTTGTAACTCTAGCACCAAATTGTTGATAGTTGGCTGCCATGTTAGAAATCAACTGCCTTGCAGCAAGAGGGGTCTTGTCCATCAGAGCGCCTCCACTAGTTGCATCTATCATACTCCTATCCATCAACATCAATCCTTTATAAAAATACTGAATCAGTAATTGCTCACTAATTTGATGGTGAGGACAGGTAGCACACAACTTGTTGAATCTCTCCCAATATTCATACAAAGACTCTCCAGGGAACTGCCTTATGCCACAAATTTCCTTCCAGATGGATGCTGTTCTAGAGGCAGGAAAGAATTTCTCCAAGAATCTTTTCTTCATGTCTGTCCAAGTGGTGATAGGATCTGGTTGAAGGTACAACCAATCCTTAGCAACACCATCCAAAGAGAAAGGAAATGCTTTCATCTTGACATAATCCTCATGAACATCATGTGGTCGCATGGTGGAACACACCACATGAAACTCCTTAAGGTGTTTATGTGGATATTCATCAGCAAGTCCATGAAACTTAGGAAGCAAATGGATCAGGCCAGATTTTAGCTCATAACTGACCTCAGTCTCAGGGTATTGAATACACCAAGGTTGGCAAACAACATCAGGTGTAGCTAACTCCTTAAGAGTTAGGTTGTTATCAGCCATGATATCAAGATGTGTAGAAGTAGAAGGAGTAGAAGCAGATTCAGAATCAAAGTCAGAAGACACTACACTATCAAAGTCATCTAACCTATTGTTATGTCTGTTTAATCTGTGAAATGTCCTATCTATCTCAGGATCATATGAATGTAAGTCACTTGATGTGGACCTAGTCATACACAGTTCAGCTCATAAGGAACAATAAACACAGATAACACAGAAATATCAAACAGCTATGCTACCAGGACACTACCAACTATATATGCTGAAATGAAATAGAAATTGGAAAACTACCCTAAAAATTTTTGAAAAAATCTAAAAAAATAACAGTGAATGTCAAATCATGATTGATTTTTGTGATTTTTTTGGTGATTTTTAAAAATCATGAAATTAGAAAATCACCTAAAAATGGGCCTAAATGATGGAATTTGGCGATTTGGACCCCTGGTGAATGTGTTACTCCATAAAAGGTTCAACTTGATGTATGAATTTTCTGCACCTTCTGGTAAAATTTCAGCCAATATTCTGAGATAGTTTACTATGAAATTACCAGAATGCCCCTACGCCAATTGTAAAAACTGGTCGAAAACTCCTACTTAAAGTTCAAATTTGTCAATTTGAACCCACACTCAACCCCTAAAGGGGTTGCTTTTGTTTAAAATGGGGGATAAACCTTGGAAAAAAAATCATAACTCAAACTGCACAAGCTGGAAAAATTTTGGGACAGCAAAATGACACTACAAAAACAACTACACTACACTACTTTCTCCCTACTACTACTATGTTTTTTGCTCTATTTTTTCTCTATTTTCTCTGTTTTTTGACAGCACACATAAACTACATCATTCATACTTCATAATGCACAGCAGCAATAATGCAAATATGTGACAAAGTGCAATTGTGCAACAGAATGTCAATATGCAGTGAATGTATGCAAATATTTTTTTTATATATATAACTACTATTATGAACTAATTACAGCAAATTAAAGCTAGCACACAATGAACCGTGTCCCCAGCAACGGCGCCAGTTTTGATATTACGTTGTCGACACGCACCAAAACAATTTAACTACGTTAATTCTGTAGCACAGGATTAACCTATGTCGACTCAGAGACACAATCAATATGGTTCTAGCTTCAATTCACTAATAACAATAAGGGGGGAATTTTATCGAACAATTTGTGCGTGTAAGTAAAACTTGCAGAAACATAAACTAAAATTAAAGAGCAACACAAAAACTAACAAAATTCAAAAGAAGTGATGTAAAACAGAATTAAAGCATCAACCCAATTCACCTCACCAAGCAATTCGAATCATCATTGTTTTCAGAAATTTATCCTATTATGAAAGTTCATTCAATCTCATTAGAAGCAACTCAATCGACTTAACCCCTAAATTAATTGAAACCACAACCCTAACTGAAATATCATCCAATTAATCTGTGATTAATATTCAAAATTTGGAAATGAATCCATAACCTAATCCGTTTTCAATCCTAAATGCATTCATAATCATGAAAACAAAATAGCAATTGAAGAAGAAGATGAACATTCAAATAGAATTCGAAATACCAAACCAGAACTCAAATTCTCCTTGTGCTTGGGTTGGATCCTTGGATTGAGTGAGATTTAGCCTTCCATGATCATCATCAGTGAAAGCCCCATGGAATTATTGCACGAAAATGGAAGAACAGAAAAACAAAAATGAAGAACAATGAAGAACAAGCAAGAACAGTTGGGAGAAAATGAGAACAAGGATTTTGATCCTAAAAACTTAAAAGAAGGAAAAGTAAAACTGTTTTTATTAAATGAAATTGTGTGTAAAAATCTGTTCAATGTCACTAATAAGTAGTGACTAAGTCTGAAGAAAAGAATGGGCCATCAACAAAACCAATCAATTCTAATTATTTACTATTTACAACCATAAAATTCAAATTCGCAGCCGAAAATTACAAGTGCAGAGGTGATAACTTCGAAGCTCAAAATAACCCTACAAATGATAGAATTGGCCTCAGGCTATTTCTAGCAAACTCATAGATCTTTTTGTTATCTTTCCAGGGACTCCTAGAATGCTGTATTCGGAGATTGGTAGCATTCTATAGGCCCTGCACACAAGTCAGATACATTAAGTGAGCAAAAATCCAAAAATACGCTACAATTAGCAACTAAGCCCACTTACTTGCCTAGGCCAAAAACTGAATTAGAATGTGTTGATTTGAGGGGGAGCTACTTGAAGACTACTTAAAGAATGAAGCAATGTGAAGACTTGGAAGTAGTTTTGGCTTTCAACATGTTTGAAGGCTTGAAGATGAAGTTTGTGATTAAATGTAAAAGGAATGAAAGCATTCTGATGACCCAAGCCCTTACATGCATATCATTCATACTCATTTTAAGCATTACATCATAAAGGCTTTAAGTATTTAATTTGAAACTTAAAAAGAAGCTAAGTATTTTGGAAAAATAGCATGAATCTGGTTTAATCGATTAATACACTTAGAGAATCGATTATATTGTTCTTCATCCTTTCTGGAAAATTATTAAGAACAATTTAATCGATTGCATCATCGGATTAATCGATTATTTCAATCTTTGTATACATATGATTTGGCTAAGTGTCTGGTTTAATCGATTACCATTGAATTGTAATCGATTACATGTTTGTTAAGAAAAAGTGGTCACTCTGCCTTAATCGATTACCACTCATTGTAATCGATTATTTAGCTCATTACATATTTTGCACTCACTCTGCATTAATTGATTACGATTGGTTGTAATCGATTATATTACTTAAACATGATTTTTGTTTAGTTTGACTTAATCGATTACCAATTATTGCAATCGATCACTCAATACAAATTGATTGTAGAGGACCTCTGGAGTAATCGATTACGCGTCGGGTTAATCGATTATATGACTCGTTGCATAAACCTAGAACTTACTATGAACGGTTTAATCAATTACGGGAGCGTATGTAATCGATTACAAATGCTAAACAATCGATTACAGGAGCGTTTTTAATCGATTATTTATGTTACAAAAACTAGTATAAATAGAACCCATGCCTTTTTGATTTGAGAGACTTGTGATTTCGATTACTGAGCGTTCCAAAAGCATTCTAAGCATTCTAAGCATTCACAAAGGCATTCTTCTAGGTTCTTAGGCTCTTGCTTCTATTGATTCATATATGGGTCATTAAGGTTTTAGTGAAGCAAGGCAATCTTTCACAAAGGTTAAGGAAAAGCTGTTCTGCATAATTGTTTCTGCATTCAACCAGGTATTTCCATTCCTATGCATCTCATTCTTGGATCATCAGGTGAATTCTTTCCTTACTCTTTGTGGCTGTAAAGTTTTCTGTTGAATCTTTGTTATTTGAAGTTCTATTGTAAATGGGTTTTCTTGCAAGATTAGAGATAGTGTTTCTCTAAGGACAGCTGAGTAGTGTTCTCAGTGTGGGTGTGGCTTCTAAGGGTCTAATAGGATTTTAGATCTCTGAACTTTATCTAGGGTTGATAAAGAGCAGCTTGTAATTGATTGTAAGAATATTATTTGCAATAGTGGAACTCTACTCTAGTGTTGAGTAGAAGAAAATTGGATGTAGCCTCATAGTGTTTGAGGTGAACCAATATAAACCTTGTGTGTTCATTCTTATTCTACATGTTTGATTGGTTTCTTAGTGAATTCTGTTTTACATCTTGTTTCTTGAAGCATTACAAGTCTTGGATTGATATTGGATAAAGGTTCTTGGTTGTATTTGTGATAAAGATCCTAAAGGGCAAAAACTCTGATTTTAATAAATTGATTTTGATTACTCAAAAAGTTTTAAATTACCAAGACTAACCAATTCACCCCCCTCTTGGTTAAGTGTGAAGTGTTCCCATATTTTACAGGATGGAAAAATAAAAGTCCAAAAGAGGTCAAATAAGCTTAGAATGATAGACAAAAATTTAACTAAAAGCACTCTATGACTCATTAAGAAGAGTTCTTGCACCTTCTTCAAGGGATCTATTTTTCCTCTCCACAGCACCATTTTGTTGAGGTGTTCTTGGAGCTGAAAAATTGTAGTTAATTCCATTTTCTTCACCGAATTTTTCAAAATGTTCATTTTGGAATTCTTCACCATGATCACTTCTTATTGAGATGATTTTGCTTCCTTTTTCATTTTGAGCAAGTTTGGGCAGTTTTCTAAAAGCATCACTATTGGATTTCAAAAACAAAGTCCATGTGAACCTAGAGTAATCATCAACAATGACAAATCCATAGTAATTATTTCCTAAAACTCATAATTCTAGAAGGACCAAACAAATCTATGTGAAGTAATTCAAGAGGTCTTGAGGTAGAAACAACATTTTTACTTTGAAAAGAATTTTTTGTTTGTTTCCCCTTTTGACAAGCATCACATAATTTGTCCTTCTCAAACTTGAGTTTGGGTAAGCCAATGACTAAATCCTTTTTAATCAACTTGTTCATATTATGCATGTTAATGTGACTTGCCCTTCTATGCCATAGCCAAGATTCATCAATTTTACCTATTAGGCAAGAAGTGTTGTGAAAGAATGAATAATCTATGGAGAGTAAATAGATATTACCTTTTCTTTTACCTATATAAATCACCTCATCAGTTTGTCCATCACATATCATGCAGCAACTGTCATTGAATGACACTTTGAACCCTTTATCATAAAGTTGGCTTATCTTAGGAGATTGTGCTTTAAACCTTCCACATAAAGAACATTTCTGATTATGGTTTTGAAGCTGTCTCCTATGTTTCCTTCTCCAATTATCTTCCCTTTGTTGTTGTCTCCATATGTGACAAATCCATCATCTTTAAGAGTCAAATTTGTGAGCATTGACATGTCACCAATCATATGTCTAGAGCATCCACTATCAAGATACCATAATGAAGATCTTGCGCTTAGACATACCTGCAAAATTCAGATCAATTTGTAGAGGAAGGTACCCAATTGAGATTGGGTCCATAGGGTTTAGCTACTTTCTTCTTCTTTTGCACCCAAATACATTCTCCATTAGGCACATAGAATCTCATGGCATAACATTTATAAGATGTATGTCCTTTCATCATACAATAGTTGCATGTTACAGATTTTGATGAATTCCTTAAGTAAGCATTTTGATTGATCTTTGAATTATTGAAATTCTTTTGATTTTTATGTTTTGGTGGTACAAACATGGTTTTGCCAAAAGACTTTGAGCCTTGTTTGTAACCCAAACCAGAAGTATCTCCAGCATATTTTTGCATACTCAACATTTCAGCTAAGTTGCATTTACCTTTGTAAAGCTTTCTCAAAAGATCAATCAAATCACTATTCTTAGATAAGAATAACATGTATTTTTCTCCTTGACTTCTTTTGTAATCATCAAAATCCCTTTTCAACATATTGTATTTGTCAACATTAGATGAAGAAGAAGCACATACACAACCATTAATTTTGTAACTTGAAACAAGTTTTTCATTTTCTTCTTTCAAGTTACAAATTTCAGTTTGCAATTTCGTAATTTTTGCAACATGCCATCTAAGATTTCCTTTTATCTTATTATTGGATTTTGCAAGCTTTTAGGCCTCTTCATGCATTTCTTGAAAAACATCAATAACTTGATCAAGTTCAGAACTTACCTTAGTTCCAGCAATTGAGAGATCATCATCTTCATTAATTGTGGAAGTGAGACACACGTTTTCTTCTTCATTTTCAGTTGATGATTCAGAAGTTGTTGACTCATTATCTTCCCAAGCTATATAGGCTCTCTTAGGCTTTCCTTCTTTCTTTATCTTGTTTTCACCTTGTTGCTTTTTCAAAAAGATAGAGCATTCAGATTTAATGTGGCCATGCTTTCACATTCAAAGCAAGTGAAGTTGTTGTCATTCCTTTTGTTGTTGTTGTTGTTGTTGTTGTTCTTTGTGAACTTTCTGTACTTGTTTCTTCCCAAGAACTTGCCGAACTTTTTGACAATTAAATTCATGTTGTCCTCTTTATCTTCTTCTCTTGAGTCTTCCACTTTTTCAACTTTTGAGGATGCAGGTTTCAAGGCTATGCTTTTGTGTTTCTTTTATGCATCTTCTGCATTAGTTAGTTGTGACATTTCAAGTTCATACTCAAGAAGCTTACCAAATAGTGCAGCCATGGACATTTTGGATAGATCTTTTGATTCTTTGATTGTTGTCACCTTTGGTTGCCATGGTCTTGTGAGACACTTCAAGATTTTGATGTTGAGTTCTTCAGCATCAAAGATCTTTCCAAGACCAAGAAGATGATTAACTATATGAATGAATCTTGTTTGAAGCTGAGATATGCTTTCAGTGGTGTTAATCTTGAACATTTCATACTCATGGATTAAGTCATGTTTTCTTGATCTTTTTACTTCATTTGTACCTTCATGAGATATCTCCAACATTTCCCACATCTCCTTTGCACTTGTACACCTAACAGTTCTAAAGAATTCATCCGAGGAAAGTGCAAAAGTAATCATATTCTTAGCTTTAAAATCATATTGGACAACTCTCATTTCAGCATCTGTCATTTCATCCCATTCTTTGGGAATCATATCATTACCAACAGTTTTTATAGGAATAACAGGGCCTTTTTCTATAGCATTCCAAGCACTTGGGTCATTTGATTGAATAAAGATTTTAATTCTATTATTCCAAAAACTGAAGTACTCTCCTTCAAACATTGGAGGACGGTTGAGGTAGGCACCTTCCTTGAAGGTAATTTGTGTGGTATTCATTTTCTTTTAAAGAAAGATATGATTTTGAATAACACTCAAGAACCTGCTCTGATACCAATTGAAAACAATAGGAATACCCACAATAACTAAGATGGGGGTGAATTGGTTTGATCTTGGTATTTAAAAAAAATTGTTTATAAAATCAGAGTTAAATGATCTTAATCACTTTTAAGCCAAGAATACTTTTAATCAATCAAATCACTCAACCCAAGAAACTGATAGCTCAAAACAGAACTTGTTGAGTAATGATAATGATGCCAAAAACAAAGTGAGTAACATAACTGATAAAGATGAAAGAATAGAAAAACAACACAAGAATTTATATTGGTCCACTTCTCAACAGAAGCTACATCCAGTTTCTTCTAATCAACACTAGATTAGAGTTCCACTATTATAAATTCTTGTTCTTACAAGCTTTACAACAAACTCTCTTTATCAACACTAGATAAAGAATAGAAATCTAAAACCCTATTAGACTTCTAATGAGCAAGAACCAGAGAACACTACTCTGTTCTTCCCTAGAGAACACTACTCTAGAACAAGCTTCAAAGAACTCCTTTTACAATAGCAACAAATAACAAACAATACAAAATGAATTTACAACCAAAGATTATGGAGAGAAACAACCTGATGATCCAATGAATATGAATGCATATGAGTTACCAATCAGAGTTGAATGCAGAAAAAGAATTTCAGAACATGCTCTCCATTATTTCTTTGAAATCTCTTGCCCATGAAATTATTCAATACCCATGAAGATTAAAAATGGCACAAGAGCTTAGTTAACCCAGAAAATCACTTTCAAACTCTTAGAAGGCTTGTGTATATTCAGAAAATTCGAAGTGTTCAAGTTTTGATTCAAGCCAAGCCTTCTTTCTATTTATAACAACTTTTGTAACAACCTGTAATCGATTACACGCGCCAAATAATCGATTAAAATAGCTTATGTAATCGATCAAATTGTCACTTAATCGATTAAAGTGTTCAAGGCTTCATTCTGGGTTTCACAACGAACAAAATAATCGATTAATCCGAGCTGTAATCGATTAAAACAGAAAAGTTTTATTTCAGAAACAGCTTGTGTAATCGATTACATTTTATAGTAATCGATTAAGCAGTGAAGCAAGCTTTTTAAATAGCTTATGTAATCGATTACGAATAATGGTGATCGATTATCACAACAATGCACAAAATCCATTTTACACTATGTAATTGATTACAAAAGTTGTGTAATCGATTAAAGTGTTCATCAAGGCTTTTCCAGTTTCAAATACAAACCAAATAATCGATTAATCCGCTGTGTAATCGATTAAAACAATGAAATTATATTTTTCCAAAAACATTACTCAATTAAATCCTTTTTCAAATAGTGAGAAGATTTGATATTTTAATGAAAACATTTAAGCATGTTAATGATTATGTGCATGCAATGCAAGGATCAAAAGAGTGGCTTCTTCTACACTTCATTTGATTTACAATCTTCAAAGCATGTGAAAAGCTCAAAACATTCTTCTAAGTCATGAGCTTCATTCTTCTTGTTGCTCCCCCTATATCCAATAGAGGTGATGCCTGCCAGTGCAACTGAAGATCAATCTCAAATTCGAGAAGCTTAAGTGTTGAAGGACCGAGATGCCGGTTATAATTTGTAATCTTTTTTACATTTTTTAATGTTGTGGGTTGTTATACATTGCCAGTGTTTTCCTGATTTCCTTTTAATTCAATTGCCTATAAATTCCAAGTTTTCACAATTAGAATTCCGTTTAAATGCATGTATTCGTCCTGTACATATACAGAACCGGTGTGGCCCAAGAGAGGTGTTCGATTACAGTGAGGCCTATTAAAAGCCCAATAATCCAGAGATATCAATACGTGCATAGCAGTTTTCAAAACAGAACGCAACAAATAGCTATCTTAACTAATCACGAAATGCCACCAATTAACCTAAACTTAGCATCCTTATAAATAAACAAGTACAGTAACAGGTATATTCATTATAATTTGACTGTTTATGTTGTCACAGTGCACCAAAAAATAAAGGATTATATGTTTCCTAATCAAAACATTATATCTTAACTAATCAAGAAATGCCACTAATTAACCTAGACTTCGCATCCTTATAAATAAAGAAGTACAGTCACAGGTATATTCATTATAATTTGACTGTTTATGGTGTCACAGTCCACCCATTGTTGGGTTGGACTTTCTCACTCAAATGTTGGCCCAGACCCATTGAAGGTTCTAGAACCCTAAAACCTAATCTACCTCTTTAAATACCTCAGCTAAAAATGGATGCGGTAGACACATAGAGTGCAACTTTAATGCTGACAGATTGAGAACGTCAAGTGACATTCTTGAGAGAAAATTTTAGGAAGTTTTGTGCTTTGCAATTGAGAGATCTCTAGAGAGTGAGTTAAACATTCTAGAGAGTTTGATCATCACAATTGTTGAGAGGTTGTTGCCTAGATTCTACTTTCTACGGAATAGATTGGAAGATCCTCCTCTAGAATGTCTCGTACGGTTTCCACCATCGACATTCCTTTCAGCGCCGTACCGGTTATTGCATTGCCTCCATCTCTGGCGGCGAAATCTTTCACTTCAGCGATGACTCCGCCGCCGCAAATGGCCACACGGCACCAGCAGGTCTGGCACTCAAAGGAACGTCGATGGTGAAAATTGGACGAGACATTTACAAGATCATCTTCCAATCTGTTCTGTACATCGATGTCATCATTATCCTCGAATATGACTGGAGTTTCACCAGGTAGATGAAAGTACAATCGTTCAACAGTAGGCAATCTCCAGCAACCTTCAGTTACGATTGAGAACAAACAAAGATAATGTTTCTGAAAATCTATGTCAATAGGTCTCTATCAATCCCGAGATTAAGTCGAAGAAGGTTTCCAGAGATGTTATCACCAAAGTTTGTCCAAGCACACCGTAAAAAGGTTCTTGGGAATCGTGTGCCGACCTACGATGGATGAAAAAGTCTTTTCATTGGTGGACCCTTGCTCTTGGAATCCAACATTTTTGTGTTCGTGCTGAGAGACGAACATGAACCAACCTTTTTCATGTAAATGAATATACATCATTGACACGAGATCTCTAGAGTTAGAATGAAACATTAGGTAGTTTCGATCATCATCATTGTTGAAGAGGTTGACTGAACCACTTTGTTGGTGTATTTCATTCTTTGTAACCCATTAATTTGTTATGGATATTTGATTTAGTTTTAATTTCATGTTTAACATATTGATTGTTTTTCTCTCTATCTGCTCTTGCCATTTGTTAGTTTCTGTTCCACAAATCTATTTGAGTTAACCATAATCCAACTAAATGAAACCGGTCGCTATTCCCGGGTTATGGAAAGTTACGCGGAAATACTACAAACCAACTTCACATTCCTCATGCCTGATGTGATATGGGCACGCCTTGTGACTGTCCAAATTGACTAGGACCCAGTGATGCTTGGATACGAACAATGACAGTTGCAATAAACAGACAACCCGGTATATTTCAGGGTTAGGCCATAACCAAAGTAAACGAAACTGGTGCCCATTGCCAGGTTATAAAATGTTCCACGAAAATAGTGCAAAGCAACTTCCAGGTTCCCAATGGCTAATATCGACTGACAGTTGCAATCAACAGTAAATATAGCATGTGACCCGGTTGGTACCAGGTGTATTAGTTGACAATTACATTTTGTCCTAACTGCTTTGTTGATTTGATATTTTTGAAAATGATCTCGGTTCTGTGTCTGGCGAGTTGTTTTACAATCGACAATGTCCGAGTTGTTTAGTTTATTCTGGGATGTTTAGTACACAACAACTTCGCGTTCCCCATCCATGATTTGATATGTTGACACGTTGACTGTTGAAATCAAGTAGGGCCTAGCGATTCTCGGAAATTAACAATGCAAGTTGCAATTAATAGACAACCTGATATATGCGAAGATCCCAGATCAACCATTATAACTAACGATGGTCATGTAAATCAATAAACTTCAAGCAAAGTAGCAGATCAACAAGCCAATTGACAAAAATGTTGTACACAACTTCAAACATATAATCTCAAAACAAAATTTAATTTAACATTTAGTTTAATTTAAATGGATTTACAAAATAGCAACAATAGATCCATTATATGAGTCCATTTGTCTAACCAATGCAATAAATGACAGTCTATTCATTCACCACTCAGGTTCACGACGTTTTGCTTGACTAAACTTTACTTCCTAAATTGGTGAACTGGATGAACATAATAGACAAAACACGGCTACGAAAGTGTGAAAGCCACACCATCACAGGAGCACTAGCATGAGACACACCAGAGCTCACCAACTCATCCACGAATAATCGCAATCAAGCATAGGCAACGCAACCTCCATTGGTCCTAGTAACTGCTAGCTTTCCTATTGCAGAAAACTTCATCATCCAAATTTTCAAAATGTGTGTACAAGTCAATCGTTAACTTCACACAACAACTATTTTTATGTTCCAAAAAATTTGAAGTATTCATCTTTGTTAAAAAATCGATCCTTTCCTGTTCCTTACACGTTCAAGTTGACTCTGTTGTTGGGCATATTAAGTTGGTTGTTTTTTACACTGTCTTTATTGGTCTAAATAATTTTTAAAATTGTTCTATCTGAATAATATTAGCACCAATGGATGCACTACTACAAATATGCCATTTTAAGACGGCCAATTTAAGATGGTTGCCGATAAACCGTTTTAAAAGGAGGGGCAGTGGCATTTTTGAAATTAATAACAACATTTCAAAGACGGTTCCCATTTAAACCGTCTTAGATTGATGAAGACGAAGACGGTTATCAGGTAACCGTCTTAGATGTAGTGTTTTCAAAGACAGGTTGGGTATAAAACGTCTTGAAAATGTTGGAAAAAAAGTTGAAACGCAGCCGTTTTGTTCTTCTATCCGGACGAAAATCCCCTTCACCAAAAAGAATGCCAAATCGAACCCGAAGCGTGTTTTCTGCCCTAACTCTCATTTTAGCCTTTCCTCTCTGGTGCCCTACTCTCTCATGCCCTAAACCCCTAAAGGTGTTGTCCCTCTCCTATACTTTGCTTTCATTTTGTGGCTGGTGTCCTCAACTCCTCCCCTGAAGCGCCTCAGCTCCGCCTCGCTTTGACCATTGAGGCATGATCCTTGTTCTAGACCATGCCATTTTTCAACTTAACAGACATTCAGATAATAATATGTCCATACAAACAAGAGTTGGGTCTAGCAGTAGATACTAGTATCCCACAACTTGGTGAATCAAAGTTCAAATTTCAACAGGAAAATGAACCCATGTTTACTATCTGACTATGTCTTGAACACTATTGTTTTCATAGAATGAAACATGTGGAAAACCAAAAAAAGATAATGAATGTTTGCATTGATTAAGGTAGCAGGAGAATGATAGAAGATGATAACATACTATTTCTGTCGTTATTTTTAGGCTGTGTGTAAGTTAAATTTTACTTTCTTTTTCCCTCAATAATTTTCTGGCATTTTTAGGTTTGCTCCTTGACTGGAGCATTAGATGCTACTGTATTTCTTTGTCCAAATGTTATATTGTTGTAAGGCTAATTTAATTTTAAATATAGTGAATGAAGAAGTGTACATGTTCACATGTCTTGGTACATTGCTCTGTTACTGTAGTTTACTTATTTTCATTCTTTATTGCCAGTAATAAGAAAATAAGAATGCATATTTCTTGTGAATCCATGAAGTCTTGCACTGGATTTGGGTGTATAGTGCTTTATATTAACTCCATATATTCATCACCTTAATTTGGAATGAGATTGAGGGAATTCACTCTAAGAGAGTAACATGAATCAGAATGTCACAACAACACTTGTTTACTAGTATATGTAACCAAATAAGGTTAAGATTTCAGATTCGTTTCTCCCACCACCATTGACAGGTGTAAAGAAGATTGCTATTACTGTTTCTCGTTTAAAATAAGCGATCTATTTTCCCCTGAATCATGTTGTTTTCCAGCGCATTTCATGTTGATGTCATATTTTAAGCAATGGGACAAATTGAAAAGCAAATACTGATATGCTAGAGTG
Organism: Glycine tomentella; assembly: GCA_007407185.1. Lineage (NCBI taxonomy): Eukaryota > Viridiplantae > Streptophyta > Magnoliopsida > Fabales > Fabaceae > Glycine > Glycine tomentella. Next base: position 377,329 of record PYAF01005524.1, read on the forward strand.
GAGAAAATGGGAGAAATTATGTAGGATTTATCAGCAATGCATAGATGAGATTCAGTCAAACCTGAAAGCATTGTACAACATTGATAAAATGAATGATAAATTCCCTGGAAACCCCTCCTATATCCAAAAATAAGCTTGTTGCTTTAACATATACAAGTGGTGACTATTATTTGACCCAAAATGCTTCAGCAAAATAGACACCATAAGTTGGTTGTAGCGTGGCCCTACCCACTTACAAGTGGTGCCTAAGGAACCGTCGTATTCACTAAACATAGAAATGGATAGGTGTTATGTCTGCAAATTAGTATAAATTATAAACTCTAAGAAACTTTGTTATTATTTCAAAGAAGTGCAAATTGACTTGTTAGAAAATACACACTTTTTATCATTATGTACATGCCATCACTAATCTATGGTTTCAGAATCATTTGGTACTTTGTGCTGATGCAATGAAGCTTGGTGTTTAACTAGATTGAGCATTTGTCTTCTAACTCTTCCTTCACCAATTCCAAGGCTTGTTTCTTTTTGTGGTCCAAAACAGAGGAGAGACAGTGGTTTCAAATAATTCAAAATTGTAGGGGCCGTTGTGTCTAATGGAACCAACTGTTGGGACCTATTTCGCTGTTCAAAAACTTTTTCATGTCCTTGTGACTGTATGAGCACTTCCAGAGTTTGGGGTTTCATTTCATTTCAATTTTCCTTTAGTTACTATATGTGCACTTCCTTTAGTGACTGTATGAACGCAGTTCTTGCAATTTCGTGAATTGTCTCGACAATAATCGCTCAACACCCATGCCTTTCCGACCCCAAGTTAAAATGCTCCTTTCTTAATTTGTAATAACTGTAGTCATGATTCCCCTTTAATTTAAATTCAACTTGGTGGATTTTTTTTTCCATTTAACAGAGTTTTTCTTTCCTATAAAAATTTCAATTTTTTTTTTGGTCTGACTTGTTAAATCTCAACTTCTTATCCCTGCATTTTCTAAATACTTAAAGGGTATGTTTGAAATAACCTTGGATTGAACATATGGGTATGTTTTTCCCCATCCATCAAGGTACTTGCCTTTCCGTTTAGCTTTAGAAAATGTGAACGGACATTGTGATTGCTTGGGTTCAACAGCCATGTGCTTTTTGAGCAGTAGCATTGGTCCCTACATCCACAAAATCACCTTTTTAGTAATGTCTGGTAAGTTTATGTAATAAAAAAGGCTATCAATTGGCCAGGTTGCTGGAATGATTCCTTGTTCGTGCCCTAATTAGATGTGTAGTTCATTTATCATTATGTATGGGTACTCTAGCAATCTAGCTATTGTGTTGAATCTTTAGGTATCCAGTGTCCACTAGGGGATCATAACTCATTATCTTATCTAGGTTGTGTCCTTATATATTTGATTTCTACCTTCTGCATCCTAGTTCAGAGTTGTTTTTAGATTTGTTGTTGGCTTGTTGCTATGTAACAATCAGTAATTATGCTTTAGGAGATACTTAGTCTTCATTTACATATTTTACCATATATCATAATGTTAAGATGGTTTGTTGAATATATCCTTTACGACCATCTGAATAGATGTCGAGTAAACTGATATTTTTAAGGGTTAATTTAAAAAATTTATTAGTAATTGATTTATTCTGTTAATATTTTTTTTATCATGTTAAGGATGCAATTGATCTCTTGCAAGGGCATTATATAGTTTCTGTCGACCGAGATACAACTGCCACTTCTAAAAAAGGAGGCCTTGAAGCTATAGTTGTGAGTACAATTTATCTGGAAGTGTTCTTCTGAATGAAGCTTGAGGCTTCTATTTTTGTTTAAGAACAATTATTCTAAAGGAATGACTTATTAATATATTTTAACTTCTATGATGTATGGCTAAATTCATTTACTTAATTAAAATCTAATTTATGTGGATATGGCCTATTGTCTCATAAAGAAAATAAATAATCAAATGAGTACTTAGTCCCTTGTTTTTAACTTGCATATTGAACTGAACCTAGCCATTGTAAAAAGCAATTCCTGTTTGAAAGAAAGAAAGCTGTTGTTGTCTAATGCCTTTCTCTTGACTCTTGTATTTATCCACTAAATTAGTTTCCCCCCTTTTTTCATTATTTGTTTTTATTTTTGTCTTCTCAACTTTATTATGGACCCTATGATCATAATTCACAAGAATTGGCCTAATAGTGAGGAGTTTGAGTAGTTTGTATGAAATCTTGGTTTGAACTTTATAATTGACATTGTACACAAATAAAAATACCCTATAGTCATAATTAATTAGAATTGTGTTAATAGTGAGGAATTTCAGTAGGTTTGTATGAGATCTTGGTTGGAAGTTCATTATTAACATTGTACACAAATAAAAGGACCCTATGATAATCATAACGTTCTATCGGAAATGGTTTCTTAATGGCAGCCAGCAATCATGCATGTTCAATTATGTGTGATGGGGCTTATTTCTTATAACGGCAAACAAGAAAGCCATCACTTCTGAACTCCTTTATTTTTCTACAGTTTTCAGGAAAAAGCGTGCCAACTTTTTCTGAACTCCTAACGAATCATAGTGAAATTAATTAAACATTAAAAAGATAATAAAAAATATAACGAACAGTGTTATTCTGTTAGGGTGAGTGAGCAGGGCTATTCTACTCTGCAAAAGAAAGCTTTGCAATTTGATTAAGACTTGTCTGATGAGAATTTTGTCCATCATTTTTGAAATTAGTGGAAGGGGGAAGAAAAGGAAAGGGATAAATCTAGTGTTTTATAAAAAAATGTCCACAAGCTCCTCACGTGATGGCAAGTAATGAGTCCAAATTCTCTTTCTGAATGAATCTATTTTAACAAATATTTGTTTGTGTCAGATTCTGTCACTAAGTCAAGGAACTAAAAGCCATGTGTAGGCATTAAATCAACAGGAGGTGGCTTCTGTTCAAGGTTCAAACATATTCTTTCTTCAGCATATTCAAAACAAAACAAAACTTTGTATAATAGTGAAAATATTCCTATTTCCTTGTCACTATTTGCTGGCAGTGGCACCACATAACACTAGTAATTCTATGATCATATTATACCCTTTGGCCCCCCTTCTATTATATGATGACAGTGCCCCCACTGTGAACCAACCAAAAGACCAACTCAATCAGTTTTTCAGGCCATTCAACACTGGAAAATCCCAGGACTAGTCAAAGTTGCTCTTGGTCAATGCCAATAATTTTTTGGAGGCAAGTGAGTAAGGGAACCAGTAGAGACAAATGTTTTTGGAGTAGAGTATTCCTCTACTAGAGGAATACGCACTATAGTACATTATGTTTTTGGCCACTTCAATTTTACTAAGTTTTTAGTGTTATGTTTTTTTGTAAAATTTCTTAGTGAATTGCTTATACTAGTTTGATAGGCAAAACGGGCTCAAGAAGCGATATAAATTCCTATTCCTGTAGTTGACTTTTTTCTTCTTTTCACTTATATGAATTTTTGTTTTAATGTAGCTGTTCCTTTGTCTATCGATCACAAACCTGATAGATCTGATGAACGTCAAAGGATTGAACAGGTTGGGGGAATCATAATTTGGGCTGGTAATTTTCTTCCTGTATGGGTGTATGCCATTTTTTTTGAGTTCATACTTCATAATAAATTGATGATAAATAAATTTCTTGCACTGCTGCCGGTTGATCCAGGAACATGGGCAGTTGGTGGTGTTGTGGTTGTTTCCCGTGCATTTGGAGACAAACTTCTTAAGCCGTATCTTGTTGCTGGCCTAGAAATTCAAGTTGCCAAAATTATAAGCTTGATCACCCACTTGGTATATCTGTGTTGTTATATTTGTTATGCCTGCTAAATTGCTCCTTTTTTGGTACTGTTATGGCTTAGGAGGAAGAAATTAACGGAGTCGATTTTATTATAAAAAAATAGTGATGGCCTCCGGAATGTCATATCAAACAAGGTGGGGCTATCTTACTTGTTAAAGTTGGCCCTAAACAACATAGATTTCTTTTTCTTTTTCTTTGTCTACATTTTTAGTAGCAACATGATCTTGTGAACTTTTATTATTTAGAATTTTAGTCTCTTGTTTGAAAGTTTTCTGATAATTTTTGTTAGTAGCTATTCATTGTTTTGCTTACTAAATGAATGATCTTAAACTCCATACCTTTTTTATTATTCGTGAAATATAAAACCATTACTCATTAATTTAATAGCCCTTTATATATTCATAATCACATGTTTCATCTGTTGTCATTTTCACAGTACTTATCTAAGGTACATGGATCTATAATATTATTTTTTATTTTGCATCAAACCTTAGTTGTAAAGAAAAAAAACCTGTGATTTAAGAGCCTTGGTTTTCTTTCTGGTTTTATTAAGTGACAATGAAAACCAAGTTTTTTAGTATTTTCATTTTGAGCAAAAATGATGGTTTTAAGTTTCAGAACAGTTACATGATGAACCTTTTCCTACATACCCACTCCAATTAGCTATTGGTAGAAGCAGCCTTCAAGGGCATTACTTCTTTTGAGTGGGATGAACAAGGTATTTTTCTATTTTTTTCACTTATTGGGTGTCAATCACTTAAGACTTGAAGTTGAGTTAGTTTTTTGGACTTTCCCTAAACAACTAAATGTGCAGCTTATTTTTTGAACTTTCCCTAAACAACTTAATATGCAACGTAGCATCCAGTCCTCTAAATTTTTTACACAGACAATTTTGATCTGGAACATCGAATTGTAATAATTTAAACTTGACCGTTTGATTTTATTAGTTATTTTTCAGCTCTGAATTCTAACATTATATGTCCAAAACCCAGATGTCTCAACATGTATAACAAAAACTATAATGTTCCTTAGTCATATGCCTTTTCGTAGTCCACTTTAAACACAAGACAGCTTCCATTAGAGCTTTTAGCCTCATCTACCACCTTATTTGCTATGAGTACAGTATGTAGTAACTGCCTCCATTCAATAATGCAGATTGTCGAGGGTCAATGATGGAAGGCATAACCTTTTTCAATCTAGTGGATAAGATTTTAGCCACGATCTTGTACACGCACACAATAAGAGATATAGGCCTATAGTCATTTACATCCTGTGCATCATGGCCTTTAGGGATTAAGGCTACAAATGATGCATTTCCACCCTTAGGGAACACTCCATCAACATGAAATTCATCTAGAAAGCGTAGTAATTCAGATGTTAGAACATCCCAGAATTCTTTAATAAATTTGAAGTTAACACCATCTGGTCCAGGACTTTTCTCACTACCATAGGCCCACACAGCTTCGTTCACCTCCACTTCATAAAAACTAGCTAACAGCAAATTGTTGTGTTGCTATTCAATAGTTCTAAAGGCAACCCCGTCCAGAGTAGGTCTTGTCCAATCTGGTTCTTCAAACCTCTTCTTGAAGAAGGATCGAATTTCAACTTTGACTCTAGATGGTTCCTCTATCCAACAACAATCTACCAGCACCCCATTGATAAGATTAGCTCTGCGTCTCCAGTTCACTAACATGTGGAAAAACCTGGAATTACAGTCCCCTTCCTTAATCCATTTGGTCCTAGCCTTTTGTCTTAACAGTGAGGCATTTGAGTGAATGCAAGTTAAAAAATCTACCTGAACTTGTTTTCTCCTGTTCGTCTCCTCAGCATTTAGTTGTCTATCATCACCGATGATGTCAAGCTTGTTAAGCTCCTCCTCTAAAAGTTTCATCTTCTGCTGCATATTCCCAAATTGGGATTTGTTCCAAGCTTTCGATTTCAACTTCAGACCTTTAATCTTCTCCTTTAATACATACCCCCCATCCAGCAACCTGATGTGAGTTCCAGCTTTCATGAACAACCTCCGTCAGTGATTTATCTTGTACTCAGCAATCCAAGAACCTGAAAGGCTTTGGGCCCCAATCTACAATAGTATAACTTAGCAACATAGGGCAATGGTCATACATTTGCTCATACTCACTTCATCACGGTCTGACACAGGCTAAAGGCTTGTAAGAGTTAATTGTTCCATATCTTTATGTTGATAAAAAAAAGCTGTTTTGGTCAAATTCAGACACCTATATATGCAGTTGTGACCAATTGTCAACTGAAGGTTTGTCTAAGAGGTTGTGATTGGCTACTTCTGTATAATTCTGAGTTTAGGATGCCATGAAAAAAATTCTTCGAGGTTCAATTCCTTTTCAATCAGTTCTGAACGTTGAAAAAGCTCCCTGTAAGAATTATAGAAAAATATTCTAACTATTGTGTTTGTAAGTGACAATCAAACCCAAGTTTTTTAGTATTTTCATTTTGAGCAAAAATGATGGTTTGAAGTTTCAGAACAGTTACATGATGAACATTTTCCTACATACCCATGGTCTAATGACCCGTTGTATTGATACTTATACTTTAGACTCACCGGTTGTATGGTTGCCATATGGCGGTTTAATAAATGCATGACTTTCCTTTAATTTGTTTTGAGATTCCTTAGTTATGGTATAAGCTTTGGTATGGTATGTGACAAGTAAAATTAATAAAAAAAGTAGTAATATTAGGACAACTAAAATTATATTAACCTTTTTTCTTTTAATAATTATCATAATTAGGATTTTTGACTTTTTAATGGAACTTAAAATATTACCATAAGCTTTGGCCATTTGGACTTACAAGATTGATTCTTGGCCTAGAATTTACTCACTAAAATTCCTCAACACTCCCAAAAATGTGTTTTGTGAAAATTCAACATGGATTCACTTTCAGAAGCACAACATATGTTGCTAAGTTTCATCCATTGGCTAATTGAATATTAAGCTAATTATAGGTTAATTTCACTTCTTTTTTGTCCCTAAATTCCAAATACAATAATGTATGACCTCTTGGACAACCAATTGCATGAACCTCAATACAACACGCATGAATTACCAATGCAATTTCAATAATCTCACATTAAACTTTCGTGCTGCTAAATCCTAAAGACTAAGAGCTTTATATTCTTATTAATTCTTACACATTAATTTCTTGAGTTCAATCCCAAGGTAACACTCATATTTTCTCTCCAACTACTTAATTAGCAATTTATTTTCTTGGGTTGCTCCTTTCTTGTCCCTACAATTATATTTTAGGAAAACAAATCAACACACTGAATTATATATTTGAGACAACATCAAAACATGTCAGGACTATTTTTAAGTACATGTCTTCACTGTTTTTCTGCAACAAGCCATCCACTAACAAGCGGATATCTGCCTCAGGAAAAGCTTTATTGAGCTTTGATGATGCCTTAATTAATCCATCATTGTAATCTGGTTCTATAATAACCTAGATTTTCCAAAAAAAAAAAACAGCGTGGGAACGGCGCGCTTAGCGTGGGATGCGGTGCCAGTAGCGTGGGACATGGCGCCAGTAGCGTGAAATTGCACCAGAAGGCCATTTCTTGCGGCCTGATGGCGCGAATAGCGTCGGTTTGGCGAGATTAGCGCCACAGATGGACCCAGTTGGCGCGGTTAGCGCCGTAATGGCGCAATTAGCGCCATAAGTGGCCAGGAAACTTTTTCTTGTGCTAATTTAGCATGAATAGCACGGGAAGGTCGGCAGACCCTGTATTTAAAGGCCATATTATGAAATTTTGGCCCAAAAACATTGTTCCTTTTCCTCCTTGAGCCTAGACCACCATTGATGAGCCATAGAAGCTTCATACCTTCATCGCAAACCACCAAAACATCTCATAATTCCTTTTAAACCTGATTAGAGCCAGTTGAGAGCCAAAATCCAGCCTTGGTTGGGAGAATTGTGAGCAAACTCCCATTCCCTAGAGTTTCCTCAAAGGGTGAACTTCGGAAGGGAAAGGCGCTGGTTTCAGGACACTAGAGCGAGGAGAGAGACTTCTCCAACTTTCCTTTATTGATCTGAGGTAAGAAACTCACATTTTAACCGGTTAATTTGTGAAATGGGGATTGGACGAATGGTAACCATATGTTGATAGGGCTGGAATTAGGCTTAGGTTCTTTAGGGAGATGTAGTCAGGAGGTTGTTCTGAGCCATATGGCATGTTGAAACTGAAATTGTGATGAAGTTTGAGTTTGGCCATGGGAAGGGAGAAGTGTGTGTGAATGAGCAATGTTATGGCCTGAGTTAACTTAAGTACCTTTACAAAAGTTATTCATAACGCTAAATAATCGGTGAAAACGTGATTATATATGTGTTTTGGCTGAATTGAACCAATGTGGGTTCTTGATTCTAGTACAACTTTGAATTGAGCTGTACAAAGTTCTAAAGAAACTCTGAGGCCTTGGTGAGACTGAGGCAGCCCATTGAGGGTCAATGTATGGCCTAGTAGAAGCTGGGCTAACATAAACCTTAAGTTAGAAAATTTTGAATTGATTATGAATGGAAAGGTGTTTCCTTCCATATAACGGTCAAATACCGTTCCTGATGGTTTATTTCATGCCTATTGTAGGGCGTGAAGTGCATATCGCTGGTAGAGATCACCACGAGACTAGGGGAGCTGATTTTGAGTTGAGACCAGGTAAGCTAAGTGTTTTCAAGGATTGTTTCCCTGCACCGAACATGGGTGATTGCTTGATATGGCTTGTATTCTGATATTCTATGATGTTGTGATACTGAATGTGTATTGAATTATGATGAGATGGTTTGATGATTGCTGGCAATTGAGAGCTAGTTCAACCCTAAGATAGGGTGTGTGTGATTTGATTACATTGAGATAGTGTAAGTTATGTTGCTTATGATGATGATGTTGGCTCTCATTTTGATTATTTTTGGTCTGTATTTTGGAATCCTAGGGAATAACTGTATAGTTTTGAGAAAATGTACTGTGTATATGTTAGATATTCACCATATATGTATAAGCATATTTATATTGAAATCAAGCTTCCTTTATTGTTTATTTCCATGCTTGCTGTGATACTCTAATATTGTAATAATGATAATACGCCGGGTGCACACGGGGTGTTACAGGTTCAGTGTCTTGCTTTTTCAGACCTGCTATCATTTCTGAAAACACAAACCAATTTTATCAAATACTCATTAAACAAGCAAACATCCCCATTCCCTAAACATGATCAAATAAAAATCTTATTTAAGGGCCAAATACAATGAAACACTACAATAAGTGTCACCGATAGAACTCGCAAACAGAGAATTAGAAGGGAAACATAATTACTTGTATTATGACAGCAATTCATAGGATCTCTCTGATTGTTGTAGGAAATTACAAGTAATATGGGTAAAAAACAATATGACAACAATTCAGTCCAAAAGGAACTAATAAAGATATTGTCTCTATCAGAGACTATAGATTCTGGAAAACCATGTAGTTTTACTACTTCTCTGATGAAGGCCTCTACAACTTCCTTAGTAGTGTAAGGGTGAGCTAATGCTATGAAATGAGCATATTTAGTGAATCTGTCCACCACTACTAGAATAGTCTCTAGGCCCCCCCTGCCTTCTATTGTTAGCCTCCTATGAAATCCATGGTGATATCTGTCCAATTCTGTTTTCGAATAGGCAGTGGTTGCAACAGCTCACCTGGACTTATCAGTTTAGGCAGAAAGTGCGTTTTCTATTCTGTTTTTCATGATTATGAATGCGTTTAGGATTGAAAGCGGATTAGGCTATGGATTCATGCCTAATTTCGAATATTAATCACAGAATAATTGGATGATATTTCAATTAGGGTTGTGGTTTCAATTAAATTAGGGGTTAATTCGATTGAACAACTTCTAGTGAGATTGAATGAATGTTCATGATAGGATAAATTTCTGAGAATGATGATGATTCGAATTGCTTGGTTTGGTGAATTGGATTGATGCTTCTCTAATCTATTTTACTCACTTGTTGATAATCTTGTTAATTTCTGCACTGTTCTTTAATTTTAGTTTACGTTTTTGCAAGTTTTCCTTACGCACACAAACTGTTTGATAAAATCCCCCTCTCTATTATTAGTGATTTGAATCTAGAACCATATTGATAAGTGTCTCTGAGTCGACCTAGGTTAATCCTATTCTCCAGAATTAGCTTAGTAAAATTATTTTGGTGCGTGTTGACAACGTGTTATCAAAACTGGCGCCGTTGCCGGGGACACGGTTCATTGTGTGCTAGCTTTAATTTGCTGTAAATAGTTCATAGTAGTAGCTATATATATATATATATAAAAAAAAATCATTTGCATACATTCACTGCATATTGACATTCTGTTGCATAATTGCATTTTGTCGCATATTTGCATTGTTGTTGCTGTGCATTCTGAAGTATAGATGATGTAGTTAATGTATGCTGTCAAAAAACAGAGAAAACAGTGAAAAAACAGAGCAAAAAGTAGTGTAGTGTAGTTGTTTTTGTAGTGTCATTTTGCTGTCCCAAAAGTTTTTTCAGCTTGTGCAGTTTGAGTTGCGATTTGTTCCCCAAGGTTTATCCCCCATTTTAAACAAAAGCAACCCCTTTAAGGGTTGGGTGTGGGTTAAAATTGGCAAATTCGAACTCTAAGTAGGAGTTTTGGACCAGTTTTTACAATTGGCGTAGGGACATTCTGGTAATTTCACAGCAAACTATCTCAGAATGGGCTGAAATTTTATCAGAAGGTGTAGAAAATTCATACATCAAGTTGAACCTGTTATGGAGTAACACATTCACCAGGGGTCCAAATCGCCAAATTCCATAGTTTAGACCATTTTTTAGGCAATTTTCTAATTTCATGATTTTTAAAATCACCAAAAAAATCACAAAAATCAATCATGATTTTTAGGCATTCACTGTTATTTTTTTAGATTTTTTCAAAAATTTTTAGGGCAGTTTTCCAATTTCTGTTTCATTTTAGCATATATAGTTGGTAGTGTCCTGGTAGCATAGTTGTTTGATATTTCTGTGCTGTCTGTGTTTATTGTTCCTTATGAGCTGAACTGTGTATGACTAGGTCCACATCAAGTGAATTATATTCATTTGATCTTGAGATAGATAGGACATTTCACAGATTAAACAGACATAACCTTAGGTTAGATGGCTTAGATGACTTTGATAGTGTAGTTTTAGACAGTAGTGTAGTATCTTCTAACTTTGATTCTGAATCTGCTTCTACTCCTTCTACTTCTACACATATTGATATCATGGCTAATAACAACCTAACTCTTAAGGAGTTAGCTACACCTGATGTTGTTTACCAACCTTGGTGTATTCAATACCCTGAGACTGTGGTCAGTTATGAGCTGAAATCTGGCCTGATTCATTTGCTTTCTAAGTTTCATGGACTTGCTGGTGAAGATCCACATAAACACCTTAAGGAGTTTCATGTGGTGTGTTCCACCATGCGACCTCATGATGTTCATGAGGATTATGTCAAGATGAAAGCATTTCCTTTCTCTCTGGATGGTGTTGCTAAGGATTGGTTGTACCTTCAACCAGATCCCATCACCACTTGGACTGACATGAAGAGAAGATTTTTGGAGAAATTCTTCCCTGCCTCTAGAACAGCATCCATTTGGAAGGAAATTTGTGGGATAAGGCAGTTTCTTGGAGAGTCTTTGTATGAGTATTGGGAGAGATTCAACAAGTTGTGTGCTACCTATCCTCAACATCAAATTAGAGAGCAGTTATTGATTCAGTATTTTTATGAAGGATTGATGTTGATGGATAGGTGTATGATAGATGCAGCTAGTGGAGGTGCTCTGATGGACAAGACTCCTTTTGCTGCAAGGCAGTTGATTTCTAACATGGCAGCCAACTATCAATAATTTGGTGCTAGAGTTACAACGACTAAGGTGATGGCTGCAAATGAAGCTTCTGTCTCTATGGTTGCTGATAACCAGAGATTGGAGAACAAATTGACTGAGTTGACATCCCTTGTGAGGTAGCTTGCTATTGGGCAACAACAAAATGTGATGGCAGCCAATCAACCAAGGCTCTGTGGTATCTGTTGTGCCCCTGATCATCCCACGGATGTATGCCCCACTCTCCAAGAGACAGAACAACCTGCTGAAGTTTCTGCCATGCAACCTGGCCAATCATTTAGACCTCAACAGCAGTATAATCCTTACTCCAACACTTATAATCCTGGTTGGAGAGATCATCCAAGTTTGAGGTACGGCCTTGGTCCACAACAACAGCAGCCCTTTAGACCTCCACAACAACCCTTCCAGCCTGCCACTACTAAATACCAACCTCCTCCTTTTAGACAACAACCACAGTTCCAGCAACCTGCACCTGTACCTGCACCTACATCTACACAACCTGTGCAGGCTAGTTCTGGACCTTCTTTGGAGGATTTAATGAAGCAAATGGCCACCAACAACCTTCAGTTTCAGCAAAATGTCAGTGCCACCATCCAGGACCTACAAACTCAGATTGGACAGTTAGCTACAACTGTCAACCAGATGCAGCAGCAGGGTTCTGGTAACCTTCCAGCACAACCAATTATTAATCCAAAGAATGTGAGTGCTATTACCTTGAGGAGTGGCACGGAAAACTTCCAGATGCTGGTGCTAAGAGTGATGCTGGTACTGGTAAAAAAGTTGATGATGGTGCTAAGACAGATTCTGCACCAAAACAGATTCCCTTACCTTTTCCTTCTAGAGCTATTCCTGCAAAGAAAGTAGTGGACCTTGATTCTGATCTGCTTGAGACTTTCAGGAGGGTGGAAGTTAACATTCCCCTCCTGGATGCCATCAAACAGATCCCAAAATATGAAAAGTTCTTGAAGGACTTGTGCACCCACAAGAGGAGGCTTAAGGGAAATGAGCAAGTGAAGATGGGCAGAAATGTTTCTGCACTTATACAGGGTAAAACTGTTGATGCCATCCCACTATCCACCTTGCCACCGAAGTGCAAGGATCCTGGCACTTTCTCTGTCCCATGCACCATTGGAGATATTACTTTTGCAGATACCTTATGTGATCTTGGAGCCTCCACTAATGTCATGCCCACATTAGTTTACAGAGCACTACACCTTGGTGAGGTGAAACCCACTGGTATTGTCATCCAGTTAGCCAACAGGAGTGCTGCAATTCCACTTGGACTTATTGAAGATGTGCTAGTGCGAGTAAATAATCTGATCTTCCCAGCAGATTTTTACATTTTGGATATGGAGAATGAGTCTCCCAGCCATGGTCCCACATTGATCCTAGGGAGACCATTCTTGATGGCAGCAAGGACTAAAATTGATGTGCATGCAGGAACTGTTTCTATGGAGTTTGGTGATGACATTGTTCAATTCAACATTTTTGAGGCTATGAGACATCCTGCAGAGGAGCATTCTACTTTTCTCCTTGATATCATTGATGCTGCAGTTGATAGTGTAGATATTTCTGATTTACTTTCTGATTTTTCTGATCTTTCTTCTGACTTTTCTGACTTTGATCTTGGTTCTTGTAATTGTACCTATGATGATTCTGATGCTGTGTGTAGCATTTGTGTGGAAATTTCCTCCACACTTCACTCTGATTGTGTTCGAGGTACAGATACAAGTTTCGAGTCTACTATCCCACTTCCGTCAGCCCCTAGTCTTTCCTTACCTTCCACTATTCAGCCCCCTTCCTTGGAAGTTGAAGTCACTACCTGAGCAACTCAAGTATGCATATTTAGATGATGCTCAGAAGCTTCCAATTATCATATCTAGTAGTCTGCCACTGGAGCATGACGAGAAGTTGATGCATGTCTTGAGGGGCCACAAAAAGGCCATCGGATACTTTTGGAGGATGATTCTAGACCAGTGAAGCAACCCCAGAGGAGGCTGAATCCCACTATTCTTGATGTGGTGAAGAAGGAAGTGACGAAGCTACTAGCTGCAGGGATCATCTATCCCATCTCTGATAGCATTTGGGTTTCACCTGTCCAAGTGGTTCCTAAGAAGTCGGGTCTCACAGTTGTGAAGAATCAAGATAATGAGCTGATTCCGACTAGAGTGGCCAACAGTTGGCGAGTTTGCATTGATTACAGGAGACTCAATCAGGCCACTCGCAAGTATCATTTCCCTCTCTCTTTCATTGATCAAGTTTTAGAGAGGTTGGCAGGTAAATCACATTATTGCTTTCTTGATGGTTTTTCTGGTTACATGCAAATCCACATTGCACCAGAGGATCAACATAAGACCACATTCACTTGTCCATTTGGCACATTTGCTCACACCCAGATGCCTTTTGGCCTATGCAACGCACCTGGCACCTTCCAAAGGTGCATGGTAAGCATCTTTTCTGATTTATTAGAGAGTTGCATGGAGGTGTTTATGGATGATTTCACTGTGTATGGTTCCTCTTTTGATGCATGTTTGGATAGTCTCTCTAGAGTGCTTGACCGATGTATTAGCACTAACCTTGTTCTTAACTTTGAGAAATGCCATTTCATGGTGCATGAGGGTATAGTCCTAGGACATTTGGTCTTTAGTAGAGGTATTGAGGTCGATAAGGCCAAAATTGATGCGATTACCTCTTTGCCTTACCCCGCTTCTGTGCGGGAAGTACGTTCCTTTCTTGGACATGCAGGTTTTTATAGGAGATTCATTCAGGATTTCAGTAAGATTGCATTGCCATTGTCCAAGCTTCTCCAAAAGGACGTAGACTTTACATTTGACCAGCCTTGCAAAGAGGCATTTGAGGGATTGAGGAGGAAGCTGACTACCTCTCCCATCATGCAGCCGCCAAATTGGGAGCTTCCCTTTGAGCTCATGTGTGATGCCTCTAATTATGCACTTGGGGCTGTGTTGTCCCAAAGAGTTAGTAAACTATCCCATGTCATTGCTTATGCTTCACACACCTTGGATGCAGCCCAAGTTAACTACACCACCACTGAGAAGGAGCTTTTGGCTATTGTTTTTGCTTTAGATAAATTTAGATCTTACTTGCTTTGCTCCCACATCACTGTCTTTACTGACCATGCAGCTTTGAAATACCTGTTGAAGAAGCCTGATGCTAAACCTAGATTGATCAGGTGGATGCTTCTTCTTCAGGAATTTGACATTGAGATTAAAAACAGAAGTGGTGCAGAAAACTTGGTTGCTGATCACTTGAGCAGGATTGAAGGACCTCTTGAGTCCTTCCCATTCGTGATAATTTTCCTGATGAGCATTTGCATTCATTGCATGTCACACCTTAGTTTTCCGACATTGTTAATTTCCTTGTTGCATCTGTTGTTCCACCTCATGCATCTAGGTCCCAAATGGCTAAACTTAAGAGTGATGTTAAGTACTATGTTTGGGATGATCCTTATTTGTGGAGGTTTGGTAGTGACCAAGTGATCCGAAGGTGTGTGCCTGATCATGAAATTTAGTCTATTCTTCAGTTCTGTCATGGCACACCTATCGGAGGTCATTTTGGTCCCAGAGGACCGCTAGGAGGGTATTAGACTGTGGATTCTTTTGGCCCACCTTGTTTAGAGATGCTCATCACTTTACCACCACTTGTGAACAATGTCAGAGAGCAGGAGGCATAATTACACATAGACATAAGATGCCTCAACAACCCATTATTTTTTGTCAGATTTTTGATGTCTGGGGTATTGATTTTATGGGTCCATTTCCTGTTTCTCATGGCTTTTCATATTTTGCTTGCTGTTGATTATGTTTCTAGATGGGTTGAGGCTAAGGCCACCAGAACTAATGATTCTAAAGTTGTTGTGGATTTTGTGAGATCCAACATTTTTTGCAGGTTTGGTGTGCCTAAAGCCATTATTAGTGACTAGGGGAGCCATTTCTATAACCGGTCATTCGCATCCTTGCTTCAGAAGTATGGGGCTGTGCATAGCGTTGCTACAGCTTATCATCCCCAAACTAATGGGCAAGCAGAGGTTTTTAACAGAGAGATCAAGCAAGTGTTACAGAAGGTGGTGCAACCCAACATGAAAGATTGGAGCAAGCTTCTTGAGGATGCTTTATGGGCTCATAGGACCGCTTACCGCACACCTTTGGGGATGTCTCCCTATAGGGTGGTTTTCGGTAAGGCATGCCACCTTCCAGTGGAGATTGAGCACTGTGCTTATTGGGCGGTAAAGAGTTGTAACATGACATTTGATGAAGCGGGTATGCAAAGGAAGCTTCAGTTGCAAGAGCTTGAGGAGATTCGTTTGGAAGCCTATGAGAACTCCAAGATTTACAAGGAGAAAGTGAAGAAATTCCATGACTCTAGGATTCTTAGAAAGGAGTTCCATAGTGGCCAAAAAGTGTTATTGTTTAATTCTCGCCTTAAGCTTATTTCCGGTAAACT
>PYAF01005525.1:1683-25140 GCA_007407185.1 Glycine tomentella
TACTCAGGGCCAAAATCAAACTTCATCAATAATGATGATTCAAGGCTCTAACTTCATCAGAACAACCCTCTGAGCATAAAACTCTACAGAGTCCAAGCCTAATAACGGCTCTAACACCTCCAAAAACACCTCTCAAGGTATTCAAAACCAACCAAAAACCCAAACACAGAATCAACGGCTAAGGCTCGAGTTTCTTACCACTGTGTAGTCCAGACACACCAGGGAATCACTTTCCCTAAGGTAGCTCGCTCAATCAAAGCTTCCTTCACCTCTGATTCTTCGATTCCCAAGGACTCCCTTAGAAATCTCGATCTCGTCATTTACCGTCTCTTGTCGAGAATAAAGCTGGGTCACTAGCTTATCTCGAGGCTCTGAACACTTTCTCAATTGGGTCAGAGGTATTTAGATGAAAGATGGAGAAGATACAAAGCTCCAAAGTCCATCAATGGCTTCCCTCTCTCTCTCTCTCTCTCCTTTTTCTCCCTCATTTTTGTCCAAATGAGCTATTTATAAAACTGAACCGAAAGTCCCGCGCGGTTCGCGCCAGGTGTCGCGCTGATCACGCCATAGTTCGAATAACCCGCGCCATTAGCGCCATACCCACGCGGATCGCGTGAACTGGCCGCAAGGATTGGCCTGATTCAAGCTTCTCGCGCTGATTGCGCCATATTCCGCGCTGGTAGCGCCACAGGTTCGAATAAGCCACGCTGTTAGCGCCACATCCACGCTAATAGCGTCAGAAGGCCGCAAGCATCACCCTTATTCAAACCTCCCGCGCGGATAGCGCGAGACTCCACGCGGATCGCGCGAGTTGGCCGAAACTGCCTAATGCTTTTCTTTTTAGGGCCTCTAATGTATGATTAAAATTCTTAATCATAAGCTTAATCCTACGCTCAAAACTCAAGATATTACAAAAAGCCCATTCGAAAGCAACAACTGCAATATGGAGTAGTGTTTTCTGAATTTGTATTTTGTATCTTCCAGAAAGTACGATTTTGGCTTACACAAGGATCATTCTGGAAGAAAAAGTTTCAATCCAGAATAGCATTTCTGGAAGTACATTTTGTACCTTTGACAATGATCGTTTCGGATAACATTATTTTTGCTTATAGAAAAGGTGTTCCGTAAGACTTTTCCTTTTAGAATGATCATTTCGTAATTGTATTTATTCCCTTATGGAAGCCTGTTCTGGAAACAAGTCCACAGCTCAAAATATGAATGTGTTAAAATCTACTTATAGAGTGGAGAGTTGGAGAAGAGAGGGACTTTTGGGGAGCTGATTTGGACTTGCTTTGTACCTCTAATGGCTACGGGAAGAAAAGTTGAGTTGGAGACGAAGAGTTGGAGAAGAAGATAAGAATGAGAAAAGGGTGTCTACACTTGCACTGTGGGAAGAAGAGACGAACGGGAACAAGCTATGGTTGTGGGAGAAAGAAAAGGAAGGAGGGAAACAACTAAGATAGAAGGGGTAAGTTGGAGTTTTTAAAAGTGGGAGGTGCAACATGAAATAAGGAAGGTGCAGAATCAATTGGAGAAGGATACCAGCATGATAGTCCACTCTTCCTTGGATTTTATTGATTAGATAGGACATAATTATGATGTTGAGCAAGTATTGTATTGGTCGAAGACCTTATTCGATTATGATGATTACGTGAATAACATATATATATAAAGTTATGGTTCTCTGGTATTCGGTTGGCGAATATCTATCTGGCATATAAAAAAACTAAAATTTGAATCCTACAAAAAATAATAAAATAATAATTATAACATATATATTATGAGAAAATGCTATATCGCTTAAAACTTTAACTTTTGCTCATCCGATCACTGTAAAAGTTGTTGCTATAGTTTTAAATATTTATTCCATTTCAATAATTTGAAGAAACTTTTGTTTCCCAATATCAAACATATAAATCTTTATTGTTAGAAAATATTTTCCTATAATTTAAAATTTAAAGTAAATATATTTTTTTTAAATTTTCTAAAGAAAAAAATTATTCCTTATCTATTTATTTTTATTTTTTAGAAATTGTGTTTGACTTTATATACAAGTTATAAGTACTCTTGAGTTTTTTTTATAGAAAATATATAATTTTTTTTTAATAGAGAAACTCTTGAAAACACTTATAAAGTTGTATTCATAGAGACTCTAATTCTATAATCTTTTTATTCGTTGAGGCCTTTTGCACATTATTAAGAGTTGTTATTATGTTTGTTTCTAGTTTGTTAGTTGTGATACTTGGACTACATATTTGATGGTTTTTTTTCCTTATATATACCAACAACAAAATATCATTTGTCTATTTCTCCTTTTTATAAAATTATATATATTGCTACTACTATATGTTTGAAACATGATGTACTTTGATTCGGAATCCTTTAGCTGCACTCGATTGGATTAACGGATTGTCGTATTTTGAGAGACGAGTGCATGCTAATTTATTCTATGCATTTTCTCTCTAAAGATAACACATAGCACGCTTCAACCCAGACTTTATTAATTATTCTACTATTAAATTTTATGCTTTGTATTAATTGATTATTATAAACTTTGTATTTGTTATGATTCTATTTGAACTTATTCTACTGTTATACTTATTATTTATGACTTCCTAATTATTTATCTAATAATTGGACATACAAAAGACCAAAACAGAGTGCTGTTTCACACAAGGTACAAAATTTAAAAATTAAAGGGAAAAAAACATGATAAAAAAATTAAAAAATCTCATTAACTAAATGACACCTGTTTTAGTGTTAGTTAACTTAGTAATAGCAGAGCATTTATTCTGGTTCCCCTATAAAAAAAAAAAAAAGTGAAAAATAAAAGCAAAACCATTCATCACTGAAACTACTTTAAATGTTTGAGAGACAACAATAAATGCACATGCCTACCTGTCTTAACAAAACAGAAGCAATTATTCAATTCCACGGATCACTTCATTCATTATAAAGAAGAAAAAAGGTACTAGCCATAGGTGAAAAGAAGAAAGGTAACACATTGGTTACTACAGTGTCAGCAATGCCAATAATTACAAGTAACACGTTTTCACATTTTCATGGTCCACACCTCCAACGCCACCGCAAGTCATGCCTTGATCAAACACTTCAACTCAAAACACTAAGCAATTCCAATCTACATAAACCCTCTTCCATTTTGGACCCTTCACACTTTTCTTTTCCATGGCAACACCAAAGATTCACTTGCTTGTTTCCTCTTTCTTGTTGTGTAGTACCTTCCTGAGCTTGTTCCACTGCACATTGTCCCTTCTGGACCCTGAGGATGGGGTTGGCATTCTGGTGCAAGCTGATGATGATGTTAGCATGGTCCAAAGCAACAGAGATTCTAGGAAGAGATGTGACATTTCTGTTGGAAAATGGGTTTATGATGACTCTTACCCTCTCTACGACTCTAATTGTCCATATCTCAGCTCTGCAGTTACTTGTCAAAGGAATGGGAGGCCTGATTCTGACTATGAGAAGTGGAAGTGGAAGCCAAATGGTTGTACCATGCCAAGGTATATAAATACTTATTGAGTTGGTGATGTTTTTGGTATGAAAAAACGTCAATTTTTGTTATAGTTCCCAGTATTTTAAACATTGGTTTTAGTACTTTTTATATTTTTTGAAAAATCCAAATTTTGGTCGAAGTACTGTGGAACAAGTGTTAACTTGAGACTTATTAAAGTTTGCGTCAAATTATTGGTTTTAAAAATGACAAACCAAGATATTTTTCAGGAACTAAATAAAATCACCATTAATTCCGTATTTATATGATGTAAGCATGTACAACTGTTAACATTGCCACCATTTTGTTTTCTTTTGTACACTCATGTCATGAATATGTTGTTTATCATATTTTACTTTATTAGTATATATGATTACATACTCAAATAATTGTTAAAGACTGAGAAATAAAATGTTACTAGATAGTATACCCTACGTCCACTTACTAAGTAAAGTTTACTGCATTGTGGTTGTTTTTTCTGTTAATATAATCTAAGTTTTGTTGCTCATGTATTTATCTTATTTTTGTCAACTTTAAATCAGAGTAATGGGATGTTACTATGCTAGTGATGGTGCGGGATTGGAAAAGAGCACATAGAACTTGCTAATTCCGACCCTTCATTGATCTTGATTCTTTTCCCCCTTATTTTTTTGTCTGATTTTTGATACTTCCCCTCTCGGACTGTTTGTGTTATATATAGTTACAATTAGCTTATGCCAAGCTTCTGAAGCAATAATGAGTTTGTAAAATGAGATCAATACATGGTCATGGACAAATTTTTGCTTATGAATCTAACTTCTTCATAACATGTACAGATTTGATGCCCTAAGGTTTCTAGGAAGAATGAGAAGAAAGAGAATAATGCTGGTGGGTGATTCAATAACGAGAAATCAGTGGGAATCTCTTGTTTGCTTAGTGCAAGGAGTTATTCCAACTGGTCGAAAAAGGGTGACTTATAACGGACCTGCAATGGCCTTCCATGCCATGGTAAGAGTGCAAGGTATTTATCAAAACATGGTTTCTTTTCCTTTTCTGAAAATTATTGACAACATAATGTTCACCTGAAGGATTTTGAGACCTCAATTGAGTTTTTCTGGGCACCCCTGTTGGTAGAACTGAAGAAAGGTTCAGAAAATAAGAGAATTTTACATCTTGATTTGATTGAAGAAAATGCAAGGTATTGGAGAGGAGTTGATATCCTTGTATTTGATTCAGCCCATTGGTGGACTCACTCAGATAAAACCAGCTCGTACGAAAGATTTCTCATTTTAGAATTTTTCCATTTTCTCTACTTAAACTTCAATTTTTAAGTAAACTTTTTTATATGCTCCTTTCTTCTTTATTTTTAAGTTTTTAACATATCTCAATGAGTTCTATCTTGATTAATACCAGGTGGGATTACTACATGGAGGGAAACAATCTCACCAGGAATATGAATCCTATGGTTGCTTATCAGAAAGGACTCAATACATGGGCAAGGTGGGTGGATCAAAATCTAAACCCTAGGAGAACTGAAGTCATTTTTAGAAGCATGTCTCCTAGGCATAACAGGTACTATCTATTTCTATTTGCCTCCAACTTAGCCTTTGTCCTCTTTTTCCAATTAAGAAAAAGAAAATGTGTTGGGACCCAACCCAATTGCAAGGTATGGGACTTTTAAGTCTCACATTTGAAGTATTAGATTCTATTGTGGAGTTTGTAAGACCTTGCTTTGATCTTGTCAACTATAGTGAGTAGCTTTCATGGTGTGGTTCTCTCAAGATTCTTATCATTTGATAGCATTATGGGATTCTAGTATCTTTGCCTAAAACTTAACCTTTATTCTATTTTTTCAATGAAGAAAAAATAACGTATTAGGATCCAATTGAAAAGTATGGAACATTAACCTCACATAGGAAGTATGAGATTCTATTGTTGTGTTTATGAAGTCTTAGACTCTCCATCTATAATGGCTAAAAGCTAAGTTTCAGGTTAGGAATGAGACTATTTTAGACTTGGGGTATTCTAGTATGAGGTTTATAAGGTCATGTGTGTGGTTCTTCTTGTTAGATAATATTAGATATATTAGCTAGGGATAGTTATATATGTACACTTTACAATTGTTAATGTTATGAAATCCTAGTCCCCTTTCTTCTTCTCTACTAAGTCTCTTTTCTTCTCTATGTTAACACTTATTAGAATGTAGTCATCATTCTTTCTTTTGTTCACATATAGTGGTTCCTTGGTTTTTAGATACAGGGAAAATGGTTGGAAATGCTACAATCAGAAGCAGCCTCTACCATTTTCCAGCCACCTACATATTCCTGAACCTTTGGCAGTGCTACAAGAAGTGTTGAAGAGAATGAGATTTCCAGTATATCTGCAAGATATCACAACAATGACCGCATTGCGCAGAGACGGGCATCCCTCAGTATATAGGAGGGTAATAAGCCATGATGAGAGGCAGAAACCAGGAAAAGGCCATTCCTCTGATTGCAGCCATTGGTGCCTCCCCGGGGTGCCTGATATTTGGAATGAGATGCTGAGTACATTGCTGTGACTATAATGTAATGTGTTATGGGAAATGTATACCAGTGTACAATAATTGCCCTAGATCAGCATTTACTTACAATGCTCTAGACTCTAGACTCTAGAGCCTTTCATGGTTACTCTTGCAAACTACCTGCTTGTTTGGTGTTATTTATTAGTAAGACTTAAATATATTTTTTAGTCCTAATAAATA
The DNA here is from genome assembly GCA_007407185.1 of Glycine tomentella. NCBI lineage: Eukaryota > Viridiplantae > Streptophyta > Magnoliopsida > Fabales > Fabaceae > Glycine > Glycine tomentella. The sequence continues at coordinate 7,917 of PYAF01005525.1, forward strand.
TTTAATTTTTGTGTTTGTTTCTTAATAAATTTTTATTTTATGTTTAGTCTATAATAAAGCAACAATATTAGATTCTATTTTAGTCTAAAATAAAACAACAATTTTTATTTCATAATAAATTAGCGAATTTTATGTTTGTTACTTGGTATTTTTTTATTTGTTACTAGTCGGGACTAAAACAAAATTCGTTAATTTATCAGGAAACAAATACAAAGTTTGTTAATTTATCAAATACTAAAATAAAATATCAAAGATCAAAAAATAAATTATGATTTTATTAGAAACACAACGTAAAATAAAATTTTGTTATGGAAGAAACACAAAAATCAAATATTTATTAGAAATCAAAAACATATTTAAGTCTATTAATAATTTACTATTGTTAGATGGATATATAGCACTGCACTTGGATCTTTCAGTATGATTTTCACCAAGCAGGTTTCATCTCTCATTTTAAGAAGAAAAAAAATTAAGATAGAAGAGGAAGAACAATCTCAAAGTTTCTTACTAACAAAAAAAACTTTGTAAAAAAAAAGACTAACAATTTCTTAAAAAAACCTAAGAGAACAACTATCTTAGATGTGTTTCACTGCTGTTTAACATGAAAACTGAGAGAATTAGAAAAAAGAAAAAAAAAATCTGATATTTCATATTTGTTTAATACAAAAATAATGTTATTCGTATAACAAATTTTAGAACAATGAGAGTTTAAGAGAAAAAGAAGAAAAAAAAGTATAAGATGGGACCAGTGTTGTGATGAAAACTGAAAAGAGAGAGAAAGAAAAAGTATTTTATATAAATTATAGTATGAATAACACAACTCAAAAACATAGATTTAATTAAGAAAAAAAGAAGAAAAATACTTGGAACAACAGGAGCGGTGGAGAGTGAAATGGTACTCAAATGAGTGCTACACTAAATGGGGGGCAAGAGAATCATTGAACGAAGGAGTTTTTATTAGGACTTGTCAAAGCCTCATTGAAATGATGCTGTTACATAAAAGCTTTACTAGCAGAAACAAAGCATGATAGAAAGGAAAAGTAAAAAGCAAAAATACCAAATTAACATCCTGCATCTCCTCCTTTATTTCGTGATTTTTGTGAAAAAAATTATGATTGAACCAAATCTTTTTCTTTTTTAGGAGATATGATAGTTGAACCAAATCTTGACAACTGCGTTGCCACTAAAAATATGAACTGAAACTAAACGAAAAACTTGGAAAGTGTTTGGTCAGTTGAAAATCAAAAAAGACTACTCTTTTTTTTAACAAGATGTGTAAAGCATACACCCATTGCATGGTTTCAGTACGTGGAAATAGAGAAATGATTTAAGAAAATGGAAACTAGAAAAAGGATACAAAAGGTAAACGGCAATATTCATTAGATTATAATTTGAATAGGAGAAATTAAAACGGCTTTTTAGGATATGGAGATTTTTTTAAAACTAATATTCAAATTTAAACAATTATAGTCGGTAAAACTTTTCATCTAATTAATATTTAAATTTTAGATCATTAGTTAAGTTAAATAATCTTACTCTTATTTAGTCTTGGCAAAATGAGTCTGGCTCGACAGGCCGACCCGTTTAACCCACAAAAAAATGTGGATTGGATTGAAACTTCACGCCCACATTGAGTAAACGAGCCGGACCAACCCGACCCACTAAAATGCAGACCAAAACCGAGGCCGGGTCGGGCCAGCCCACCGGACCCACAGCCCACCAAACAAATGAAACAATAATACACACTGGCTCTACTAACACTACTCTACGTCTACACTGGCGCCTCAGTCCTCATTTTGATTTAGTCAAAAATTAGTCATTGCTGCCTGTAATAAAAATAAAAAAAAATTAGAAAGATATTAGATAATAGATATTGAGTGGTTGAGAATGACTGAACTGAATGAGAGTGAGAGAGAGGAGGCTGAGAAGAGAGTGAGAGACGAGACTCGAGAGACGGAGAGAGTCGAGCTTCCTGCATCCTGCTTCCGGCACGGTCCGTCCGAGCTTCTTGCACCTTCGTCACCACCGTCTGTCCGAGCTTCCGCCTATAGTGACCTCTGCTGTCTACACTTCGTCATCATCGACTCATCTTGAGTTCTCGATTCACTTCGTCATCTAGTAACTACCTAACTTGCCTTGCACACCTTTTTAGCTTTCTTTGTCACTTTGTCCTCATACTTGTCCACTTGATGGTAAGCAAAAATTCTGAGACCATAAAATCAAGTGGGTCACGCGATGTCAGCGTATTTTTTTGTTTTAACGGTGCAAAAACATAGATATAGAAGTGTGTGGCTGAAGTCAGTGAAGTGATATATAATATATCCGTTTATAAAGAGATATTCAATGAAAATAGGGGGTAGAATAACTATTGTTCTGTTACTTTAGTATAATGATTTTATCAAAATAGTAAGTCTTGCTGATAGCAACGAAAATATGGTAAGTTTGATGTAAAAAATGCTATCATCCACACAAGTAGAGTGATTATTAAGGGATTGACAAATAGAATCAGTTGATAGCAATATACTAATATGTTATTTGCATTGTATGCTAAAATACCATTATATGTTTTAAATATAGACATATAGTAACAAATGTGTTAGTGGAAAGGAGATATCTAATGCATTTCTATCTCTTTAAAGTTGTCCTATTTAGAATTGAGAAATATAAGTATATTATGTATGATATAATCTTGGAGCCAATGTCTGTTTGTTATATATTTTTCATTTAATGTTTGATTTATGATAGTTGCAAAAGTGCAAGTGGCAATTGAAATGATGTATGTTATTCCTGGTGTTGAGGTTGATTTTCTATTTTTCATTTAATGTTTGATTTATGATAGTTGTCTCGAGTTTTAATATGGAGTCTGAGACTGTGAATGAGCATGAACATGTTGAAAATTCTGAAGTACCTATTGAATCATCTCAAGCTGATGAACCAACCAAGAACAAGAAGAAAAGGAAAGCAACAAGTTCAGATTGTTGGAATTTTTTCAATAAGATAGGAGTTGGTGATAATGGGATAGAAAGAGCAGAGTGTAAGGCCTGTAAAACAAAGTATAAAGTTGGGGGTAACGCATATGGGACATCTCACTTAAACCATCATATCTCAAAGTGTTAGGGAATTAAATTTGAAGATGTTGGTCAAATGATGGTAGATTTACAAGGAAAATTGAAGATTCCAAAGTTAGATCAAATTTTGTCATTTGAGATGTGTGTTGCTGCAATCATTGAGCATGGTTTTCCATTTAACTTTGTTGATTATAAAAAGATTAGAAGTTGGATTAAGTATTTGAATCCTGATGCACGCCCTATTTCTAGAAATACTATAAAATCTCACGTCCTAACCATTTACAAGAGAGAGAAGGAGAAGCTAAAAAAGATAATGGATAGCATTCCAAATAGAATATGTTTAACTTCTGATTTATGGACCTCTTGTACCTCTGAGGGTTACATTTATTTAACTGCTCATTTTGTTGATGATAATTGGAAGTTAAATAGTAAAATTCTTAATTTTTGTGATATGCCTCCTCCTCACACTGGATTTGACTTGGCTTCGAGGGTTTTTCAATTTTTGAAGGATTGGAAAATAGAGCAAAAGATTTTTTCTCTCACTTTAGATAATGTATCCGCCAATGATAACATGCAAGACATTTGAAAAATGATCTTGGAACAAGTAGTTGGTTATTATGTGATGAAGAGTTTTTTCATATTCGTTGTTCTACACATATTTTGAATCTTATTATTCAACAAGGATTAAAAGTTGCTAGTGATGCCTTACATAAAATTAGAGAGAGTGTGAAATATGTGAATGGGTCGAAGGGTAGGGTGAGAAAGTTTAAAGAATGTATTCAACAGCTTGGTCTTGAGTCTGATGGTAGTGGAAGCAATTGTGTTTAGATGTTTCCATTAGATGGAATTCCACTTATATGATGCTAGTGAGTGCTCTCAAATATAAATGGGAATTTGGAAATTTTCAATCAAAAGATCCTAATTACAAGTGGTATCCTTCAGCAGATGAGTGGGAAAGAGGAGAAAAAATTTGTGAGTTCTTGTTGTCATTCTTTGATACTACAAATTTGATTTTGGACACTTCCTATCCTACTTTCAACCTATATTTCTTGCAAGTTTGGAAAATTCAGCGTGTACTTACTGGGAGTTTGCAAAGTGAAGATGAGGTTATAAGGAGTATGGGGGAAATGATGATGATGAAGTTTAACAAATATTGGGATGAGTATAGCACCATTCTTGCATTTGGAGCAGTTCTTGACCCACATATTAAGTTTACTTCATTGACTTATTGTTACTCAACAACTGATGAATCTACTTGTGAGGAAAAGATCCAATATGTGCGGAGAAAGTTATACATGCTCTTTGAGAGATATTCAAACCCAAGAAACACTAATAATGTTGCCTCTATTCACAATCTTCACCCAAGACCCCAGACTAGTTCTTCAAGCATGTCAAAGGAACTCAAGGGAATAAATAAAAGAATGTTTGGTGTAAGTACATGCTTACACAATTATTATTATTATTATTATTATATAAGTATTTACTTTTTTATGTTGTGTACTTCGTTGATTTTATTTTATTTTTTTGTCTCCAACTTGTCATATGTAATAGGAATTAAAAATGCATAATAGTCAACTTGCTTCTAAAGTTGGAAAGTCACAACTTGATGTTTATCTGGATGAGCCAAACTTGGATTTTGTGTACTATGAAGAGTTGGATGTCTTGCAATGGTGGAGGGATAGTTACAATCGCTTTCCAGAATTATCCATAATGGCTCGTGATGTTTGAGCATTCCTATTACTAGAATGGCTTCTGAATCTGCTTTTAGCATTGAATCACATGTTATAAACAAATATAGAAATCATCTCTTGTCAGAAAATGTCGAAGCCTTGATTTGTACTCGTAGTTGGCTGCATGGTTTTGCTGAGAATGGTAGTTTCTGTAATTTCATTATTTACAATTTAAATTGCCAATTACTTTTCTTTTAAATCATCATTATTCATTAGCTAATTTTTTTTTTTTGGATTATAATTTGTAGTTGAAGATGGTGACAATTACTTTTGTGCTTTAAATATGGATCCAACTATTTCCAAGGGATCAAATATAATAACTTTTGAAGATGCTTAGATGCAACTACTCCTTCAATTTAATCATTTTGCATTTTGGAAGTTGTAATGTTTCTAACTTGTTTTTAGCAAATTTTAAATTTAATGTATGGAACTATAGATGTTGCTTTGGTAACTTTAATTTAATGTATTAATCTAGAATCAGACTATTAGTAACATGTAATTTCCCATGGGTAGGTTGGTTTTTGCATATATTTTTCACATTCTAGTTTTGTTTAATTGTTCTTGCCTTCTTGGAAGTTCAATGAATCTTGCAGGACTTGTTTGATTCTGTTGCTTCTGACTTCTCAAGTTCTCATCATCTCATGTGAGGTAAGGTATTAAAATTATTGCAGACATGAATTTATCATTAATTTTAGCATAAATTAATTACGTTTGTATTTTTTAAATATTTTTTCTTTAAAAAATATAATTTATTTATTTATTTTTTATTTTTAGGTGGGTTGTCCCACTGGTCCACTAACCACCTTAAAGTGGGACGGGTTAGAATTTCCAACCCACTTTACAAAAGTGGGCCAACCTGGTCCGACTCGTATTTTTGGTGGACTTGAGCCAACCTGACCCGTTTTTGGTGGGCTGACCCACTTTACCAACCTTACTCTCTTATTAATCGATGCGTTGATTGCATATGAAGCAATTATATGTCAATACTTTCTTCATATTTTGGGGATGGAAAAAGTTTCTATTATGTATGTAATTAAGGAATGGAGGTATTCTTTAGACTAATCACTAATGGAAGAATTCTAACTAACTATACTTTTTTATGGGGTGAACATGACAAGGGAAAAATCCCATGAGACTTAAAATTAGAAACCACACAAGAACATTATTGAATTTACATCCGCTACCATAACATTTGAAATAAAATATGGAAAACAGTCAAAGTGCCTAAACTGACCTTCCAATGACAAATCATTGCAAGCAAAACTATCTACTACTTAATCACCTTTTCTCTCAAAATGCGAGACCATTTTGAGACCAACTAAAGGAATCATGATTATCATACATGTGATTTCTAATAATATTTTTTTCTTATCCTTTATAAAAGTATTGTTATAAATTTTTATAATAATCATTAAATATGAATAAAAATTATTATTATATTTTTATAATATTTTATCAAATCTATATAGCAATAAAAGAATATTTTTTTGGACACGTGACGGGCTCTCATGTATCCTCAGCCATTTTGCTTACGTGTCGCGTTCTCCTTTTTTTCAGCTTATTTCAATTTTTTTTATTCCTCATCTTCACGCTTCAGCTTTCTCCTTCATCTTTCGTTTCTTTGCAAATTTCAGATTTTGAATCCTCAGCTTCACTCTTCCGCTTTCTCCTTCTTCTTCTATTTCTTTCAAAATTTCAAATTTCTTTTTCAGCTAATCTCTTCCTCCAACAGCATTGATATTATTTCTCTTCACCAAATTTCTTTCCTCCTTTTTATCGTTCTCTTCCTCCATCTTCTCACACACACTTTTCCCGTCACTCTTCTTCATTTCGCTGGAGAAATCATCACCCACCGACGGCACCACACCGCAAGCCACTTCACAGTAAACCCATACCTGCTCCGATGTCGTTTCCGGCCTCCTCAGGTACCGGTTGCAAAAAATAAACCGATCATGGACGACGAGTTGCAGCAGATCTTCAACAAGTTCGACAAGAACGGCGACGTAAAAATCTCGATGACGGAGCTGAAGGACCAAATTTGCTAGGTAATATTTATATTAGCGTCAAATTTATTTTTAATATAATTTAGTGTTTTTTATTTTTATTCTTAGCAATGGAGCTGTGATGCATGTCTTCGATTCGTTCAAAGTTTTGATCTTTCTGAAGATTCTTAATCTGGGTTTTCGTTTTCTAGCCATGGTCTGTGTTGTTTTTGGGTTGTGTTTGTGTTGTGTGTTGTTTTCATAAATCGTGTTTTGTTGTTGCATGTGTCAATACCACAATCTCTCTCAGCTTCGTTCCTTACCTCTCACACACTTCCAAACCTCTGTTGGCCTCTGCAGACCCGTGCACCTTTGTTGGCCTCTGCATACCCGTGCACGTGAAATTCAAATCATCGACCAACTCTTCATCATTCATAATTCAAAATTCAAAATCTTATTCTTTCTCTTTCCCATGCCTCATATTCTACCATTTACTGTGTTACATTGCCTCAGAAGCTCTCTCAGCTCCTTCACCCACGTCTCCTAACCTCCATTGCAGTACAGAAAGCAAGCCTCAATCCTCACACTCCCTCAGCTCCTTCTTTTTTTTTTCTTCTCTCCACAGATAGCAAATCCAAAGCTGTCATGTGAGTGTTTTTTTCTTCAGCAGATGGAATGATAGGTTTGGCTCTTGATGTTCCTCTCCTCACAAAAGGTACGGGAGGTTTAAGTTTGGATTAAAAAATTTAATAGCATTCTTATCTCCATAAGATTTAATTAGGTTTGAGAAAACCAATGAATAATCTCACCTTATCATTTTCTATAATTTTAATTTACTTGTATCTTTTTAAATAAATTGTATATTAAGTGATTAGTTATAAAACATATTTATTAATTTGGAAACACTTTTTTACACTCTTCTTAATTTTCATATTTATTTTCTCTCTATTTTTTCAATTTCCTTTTTCCTCTCCCTACGTTCTTGCTTGATTCCTTTAGTGGTCAGTACTTTACACATTCATAAGGTATTAATGTTGGCTTTTAGTGGATAAATACCATGCTATATATACAAATTTATTTACAATAATTTTTTATAATTCATAAGGAGAGCTAAAAGTTCAAGCGGTTGAAAAAAGTCAAGAGGGATACCGAGGAGGAGCCAAAGGAGATAAGCCATCCACCAATCGATCAACCTCAAGGCTTAGAGTACTGTATAGACTCAAACCCTGGATTTGACGATCACAGTTTGGTTATGCTTCTCCTCTTGTGTGACAAGCTTCTAGAATGGAGCAATAGAAGGGTCCATACTTAATGGTTAGCAAAGGCCTTTGAAGAGTAGGAAGTCCAGAGAACATTCTGGAGTATGGATAAGGAAAAAGTTCCAAGATCCAATGGTTTTACTGTTGCTATTTTCCAGAACTGTTGGGGCTAAAATGAATTCCTCTTTCGCCACTTGAGTATCTAAAAAGGATAGATCTTTCAAGGTAAAGAATTATAGACCTATAAGCATAGTCTCTGGCTTTTACGAGTTTATTCTTAAGGTCCTTTCTACGAGGCTGAGTGATGTTTTCTCAAATATTTGTCCACTCACAGCTTGTACAAGTAGCCAAGTAGAGTTTCTTATCAGTGAGTATATGGCAAGTACTACAAAGCCATGTAACAGTTTGAAAACTGAGTTGAATGCTATTACCTTGAGCATTGCTATATTGCTGGATATATAGCATAACACCTGCAGCCTGAAATGAATATGTTCTCTATTGGCTGAAGAGAATAAAGCCAAGTACTCTTAGCTTTTATTGGCATCAGTTTGTGTTAGTAGTTTGTTTATTTCAAAGTGGTGTGCTGTATGAAACTCCTATGAACATATTCTGCTCATGCTACCAATCTAAACTATAATTTTCTGTTTTCCAGTCGAAAAGGGCACTTCAAGGAGATGCTTTTTCACCAAGTAATTAAGCACTATGTGATTCAGACAGGTCATAAGAAAGGGCTTGGAGCTACTGAAGATTGGAACCCGTTAGGAAAGAAATACGCAAGGTTGGTTTGGTTCTTTTGTTTTCTGAAATTTGGTGTTTATAATAATATCCTAGGACCATTGATAATCTACCTGTGAGTTGCATAATTTTTTTTCTAGGCACTGGATATACTTTTGCTAACAAACCTATCTTCTTTTAGTTCTTCCAATTTTTTTTAAAAGAAATGTATGATCTTAGCTAATGATTTTCTCTACAACGTCTGATATTTATCCCCATACCTGTCTTTGTTCAAAACCCTGTAGCAATAGGATTTATGATGAAATTTCCATAGAATGGTCTAACTGTTTGTGAATACTCAGATGGTTTGAGCCTCTTCAAATTAAGTCATCTTTGAAGTTTTGTAAGATTCAAATATTTTACACAGAATAATTATCCATAAATTGCCATTCTCAGACAGATCATGAAGCCCAAAGGCAACATAATGTTGAATTGGTCAAGATGCAAGAGCAATCTTCTTTCAGAAAGGAGCAGGCAAGACAGGCTACTGAAGAACAGATTCAATCTCAGCAGCGTCAGGCTGAGAGAGAGAGCTGAAATTGAAAGAGAAACTATTAGAGTTAAGGCAATGGCGGAAGCTGAAGGCCGAGCCCGTGAAGCAAAATTGACTGAGGATCATAACAGGAGAATGCTTATAGAACGAATGCAAGGTGAAAGAGATAACTGGCTTGCTGCAATTGACACAACCTTTAGTCATATTGAAGGTATGCAACTGATAAGCGCATCCGATGTCTTCAGAATATACTTTTTGCTTTTATATGAGGATCATTGTGGATTTTGATTGTCTTGTGCTATTTATTCATATTTATGGATAAATTTCTATGCAGTTTCACTCTCTTGTGAACATACTTAATGGTTAGCAAAGGCCTTTGAAGAGTAGGAAGTCCAGAGAGCTATCTAGAGTATGGATAAGGAAAAAGTTCCAGGATCCAATGGCAGGAATCATGGACATGATGAAGGTCAGATTCTTTTATTTCTTTAATTGGCTGAAGCTACTGTGTTTTAATTTTATGCATGTACCATGTACCATTTGGAACATTCAATTTGACTTTTACTATGCATGTAATATTGCAGAATATGTATGAGGATGGGGATGATGAGATGAAGAAAACCATTACAAAAGCATGGACTGATACTAGATCTGGGAAAACAGATAACCCTTTAAGTAGCTACTGTTGATAGACCAGAAGAGGTTCAGATCCCAGTACCGCTGAAGGCTTTGCTAAGGTTGCATTTCCTATTTGATAATCAAGTTTTATTGGCTATCACAGTATTAGGAATGCTTAATATGTTAGCAAACTAGGCTTAATTACTTTTGCTAAAATTAAGATAAGTTGGTTTTTCATACTGCTATCATTAATCATTCATAGATAAAAAGCGTATTTCCCTTTCAGTAGGGAAATAAAGATGTTTGCAATAAGAAAGATGAAAATTTCTAAATTTTCTCTCTTTGTCCCTTCTTTTCTCTTACTTTCTATCAGTTTTGTTCATGGTTTCTCCAAGAAATTCATTCCAGGATTCAGTTCATGATTCTGCACCTGTTACATTTTCTCAGTCAATTTTAATCAAGCTTGAACGAGTATAGATTGACTTGGCTTTACACCCAGTAGTTTTAGATATTTCTGTATACCTCAGTCTTGAAGTGGAGTAAATGTTGATTTTGATCCTGCAGGCTGTGTTTTTTGCTATATTATTTGTTTGCCATTGCCTTTTGAAAGTTTTCTTAAACCAATATTTATTTTTCTTGCTACGATGTAACTTTTTATTTCCTTATATTTACATTTATAGGTGAAAGTTGAGTTTAAGACCACTTCCATTTGTTTTAGGCAAGAACTTGCTCTGACTCTTGGTCTGTTTTCCAGATTAAGTCAATCAATCTATAATTATAAGGTCAGTAATTTTTTTGTTGAATTTTTTTATTAGTACCTGGTAAGACAAATTTTAGTTAATTTCTTTTCTATAAACTGCTTTTATTTAAACTTTTATACTAGTCTCAAGTTTTACTCATATATTTATATTCTGAACATTCATTCTTGTCTATAGTTCATTTCTGGATGATTAACTAAATAATTTTATTTTTAAAAGCTACTCTGAATCTTGGATTGGTAATTTCCCCAGGAAGTTATTCTGGACCAAGTGAGTGGATAGGTCCACAAATTTGTATGGAACATATAAAAAAGGAAACTTTGGTAAAAAAATACTTCCCACAGTTACTCAAATAAGAATGTTCAATTGCTGTGCTCCTTCTTATTAATAACATATTGGATCTGAGTAAGGTGACATATCAGCTAAACATTTTGTTCGATATTTTTGATCTATTTGTCAGCCTTTAACTTTTGTTGACACTGATTATTGTTTTGATAAGGTAAATTATTTCATTTCTTAATGATGTTGTGCTTTTTTAGTCCATTGTCTAAGTTCAAAGATTTGCAATGGCTCCTTAGACAAAAGGCAGAAGATCTTGGAGCGTGATTCTGCTTTGCTCCTTCAATCAGACAATTTCTCTCTCCCACGTCTCAAATGCTGACATTTCCGGTGAATCCTCACCTTCTATTCTTCCAAAACTTCCCGCTTCCTGCAAAAACTCAGTTGTTTCCAATATTTTCAATTTGAAATTCAAATTCCATCCTCTGTCTTTCTCTCTCTCAAAAACAATCTCATTCCTTCTCTCTTTTTCTCTCTACACTTCCTTCTCCCTTTCTCCGTCGCTTCCTTTGTTTCTTCTTCTCTTCTTTGTTCTGCTGGAGAAATCAGAACCAAGCAGCGGCACCACACGACGATAGAGCGTGCAACTTCTGGCAATCAGCTTCCATGGTTCGAGATGTATTCTTATTCTCGCTTTTCATTGTTCCACAAACTGCATCTTCTTCTTCTTTTTCATATCAACGTTGAATATTCTACTGTTGTTTGCAGACATTCAAGCGCAGAAATAGAGGTTGCAACAAACACGGCCGTGGCCATGTCAAATTCAAACGATGCTCCAACTGCGACAAATGTTGCCCCAAGGTTTTATTTATTTATTCACTTTCTTCCACCTTCAATTTTTTGTGAGAAACATTTCAATTACTTATTTGCGCTTTGTGAAAAAAACAATAATAACAGGACAAGGTCATGAAGAAGTTTTTGGTTAGGAACATTGTTGAACAGGCTGCAATCAGAGATGTGCAGGAAACCTGTTTCTATGAACGTAATTTTTAATTCGTTATTTATTTATATTCAGAAAAATTTCGCATCTGTTTATGTTGTTTATTTGGGTTTTTTAAAATTGTTTATGTGCAGAATATACACTTCCAAAACTCTATGTGAAGATGCAGTATTGTGTTTCGTGTGCTATCCACTGTCATGTTGTGAGGGTCCAATCCCGCACTGACCACACAAATTCATCAGGCATAGGGTAAACACTATTATAACCATTTTTGTTGTTTTAATGTTGTGTTTATACTGTATGTTTATAACCATTTTTTTTAATGTTTTGTTGTGTTATGCATTACGATGCCTCTTTCTCCTTTTCTTTGACACATATAGATGCATGATACTAATGATGAGATTCAAAATGACTTTTGAATGGCTTAAGCCCTATTTTCTGTTAAGTAGTCTACATTACAAGAGTAGTATAAATTATCTTTCCAATCAAATAGATTGCATCAGTTGATTGAAGTATAGTAAATATGGTGTTCACATGCATGTAAAAGCTTGGAGTTGGAATAGTGCTAAGGTTTCTGGTTTTTGTTACTCCTTCACGTTGTGGACAATTATATTGGGGTTCTGTCTTTATGATCTTTAAGTTTAATGTGCTAATTAAGTTGTTTCAATTTTGGTCTTTAGCAAATGTGTAAAAGATATTCATGAACTATTGATTAATAGGAACAATTCAACACCTATAGGATATGAAGAGGCTTTTGGTGTATTGCTAAATTGCTGATTTCTGAGTCTGATGCAGGGCTAACTTTGATGATGTCTACTCGAATATCAATGATATAGAGTCAAGGGAAATAGAGGGTTTTTTATTATTAAAAAAACCAAATATAGAAAGTTTTATTTTCTTAATATCTTGGTTTAGTGAAGATTCTAATGAACAAGAAAAGAGACACTTATCTTCAAATAGTTGTAGTGTCTTGCATAAGATATGAATTATGGTTTACTTATTTATTGTCTATTTTATTTAGGAGCACTAACTGCTATCAAATTGGTTGGAAAATTTCACAGGAAGCCTGTGTCTATGAAGATAATTTTTTAATTTGTTATTTTTTTATATGAAAATTTCACATCTGTTTATGTTGTTTATTTGAGATTTTTTTTTAAATTGTTTGTGTGCAGAATATACAAGATGGAAAAGTAACATATGAGGAGCTGAAGGTTGGGTTACAGAAGGTTGGTTCACAATTGGCTGAGCCAGAGATAAAGATGCTGATGGAAGTGGTAGGCTTCCTCAACTTTATACCATTTATAATGTAATTGCTCATTATAATTTCACTTCTTTGATTCTCACTGCATTTCTTGGAATAGTATGCAATTTTATGATGAACATGAATACATGATGTTGCACCCTTCAGGAATGAAGATTTTCCTACTGTCGTTGATGTGTGCAAGACTAATTTGTCCTAACTGGTTGTGGACTCTTTTGGATTACATAATGTAGTGTTAGATGCCAAATTTAATACGTGATTATTTTTTGGTGTAAATAATCATTAAATTATACTCATGGAAATTTTGTTTTGTGGTAGTATTTGCTATTCAAAAAATGATGTTTGAGGTAGTGTACAGGCTGAGGTAGTGTATAGATGTTTCTTTAAAAGGTATATTATTGAAGGATTTGGAATTGTAACATATATTAAAAACCACAAACCAAGGCAAAAGATCGTATGGTGCTTTTAATTCTATGATTAAGGCACTCCATTTTTGAGAAATTTAGTCTGGTTTTTTGTCCCAAATGTGAATAAGGCATTCAATTTCTGTTCTGATTTTTGTCCATTTTGTTCAGATGGAAACAACTAGCATGATAAATGGGACTAGATATTATGTGATGGCTGAGAGTGAGAACCCTGCACATTTATTTACTTCCCACAATCATAAAAGTTCCACTTTAGCAATACATACCCTTTGTGTTTGATGTAACAACCAAAGGAAGCCGTATAATTATTTCCCAAAATTGCTTGAAGGTGAGCGAAACTTTTATGATGAATAACATAATGGCAGCTGAGTTTTATTTTCACATCCAATGCAGTTTATATTTACTTGATTAGTCTGAGTTGAATAAAGGAAATAAATGAGATAGCGTGTGAAGCGGGGTGATTAAAATATGTTTTTAACAAAGTATATTATTGAAGGATTTGGAAGAGATTGCTATTGTAACATAATACACATGTCCATATTTTATGGTTAAAATATGTTTTTAACAAAGTATATTATTGATAACAAGGAACGGGAAACAATTTTTGAGAATGATTTAGTTACAGACTTCCAGATAGTGAGATTAAGAAACCAGATTTTGAGACAGTCTTAGATTTACTTGTGATGATTTTCTTTTTTTTTTTGGTGTTGGTGATAGCTTGTAGAAAAAAAAAAGGTAGACTGAAACTTGAAAGTAATGGATGCATTTAAACAATTTTCCATCAAGATTATTGATGAATCAAACTTGCTGAGTTTAACGGGAAGTTACCAAAATATTTAAAATAATTACTTACAGAATCAATGCTTGTGCTCCCTATAAAATCAAGCTGGCTATTCAATCTCATTGGTTCAGGAAGCACTGGAGACCATCCTTACATCATGACATCTTGATTCTTGAAAGTTATCGATTTTCTTTTAAAAAAGTTGTTTCTGTTTCTTCTGGGGGTTCTGCCAAACAAGTCAAGAAAGGTTCCTCTGTCATGCATTTTGGTTACTAAGGAGAAATCAGGGTAGAATTCTTAACACTTGCTTAGGCAACTTAACTCTTAATACAAAATATTCAAGTTTCTTTTTTGGTTATTTAGATTGGCGAATTTTTATTAATACTTCCTCTTAGAGAACCTGGAAATATAGCTCAGGCAACTAAAACAATAAGTATAAATAAGGTGGTTTTGTATTGCCAGCTTGGCAGCCTTTTAAAATATGGATTACAACAATTTAAATTTAACTAATCCAGTGATTTACTATTATTCTGTTAATTGGTCCTTTGATAGTTTCTGACTTGGTTATTTGTGATAATTGCAGACCAATCTTTTTCAAGGATTGTTTCTACGGATGTGAGAGTTGAACAGATGAGGTTATAAATATAATAGTGATTAGTGAATGTGTGTGCGAGTATAGTTGGTATACGATTTCCTTGACACTTCCTAATGATGAATTACTTTCTAGGTGAATGGGTTGGCAGAATCATCAATAGTATCCTCCCACAAAACCATCACTGCCTTCAACTTCATTATCAACATCTCCTTTATCATCTCAATGTCACATGCCTCCATCAAGTTTGATCCCAGCAGTTAAGTCACCCAGCAACTTCTCTTTGTCTGAAGAAAGGCCTGTGTTTTCTTCATGGAGCATGAAGCGGGTATGCACTCCCACGGTGGATTTTCAGATAGGTGGTCTATGCCTGACTTTTCTGAGCATATGGGAACTCCCCACAGAGAAAGATGGTCATTTGATAGAGTCCTTTGCTTTTAACCGAGAAAGATTAGCTAGAACCAGTAGTTGGTTTTCAACTTCACCAGTTGATTTGCAATCGTGTGGTATTTGCTCAAAGCTTTTAGCAGAGAAGTCTTCTTGGAGCACGCAAAAGATAATTGCAAGTAATGACCTTTCTGTAGTTGATGTCCTTATCTGTGGACATGTCTGTCATGCTGAATGTTTGGAGATTATGACGCCTGATATCAATAAGTATGATCCAGATTGCCCAGTTTGCATTTTGGTGAGAAACAAACTATGAAGTTGTCTGGAAAAGCTCTGAAAGCTGAAATGGATTTGAAGGCTAGAAACAATAAATCCAAGAATTGGGTTGTGGGACAGCGATATTGATGATGATTCTGTTGTGTTTGATCACTTTAAAGGGAGAGGGCTTAAGGGTAAAGGTTTTAGAATAGACTCCAGTTCCAGTGGGAGAAGCTCCTTCAGGAAACCTTTTCTGAGGTGACTTTTTTCCTTTTGATCAAAGGGTTCCAGATCCGTGTTAGATAATCACCCTACAAGAAAGAAGGGTTTCTTTTGGGCAAAATATAGCATGGAATAAGCTGCTTCTTGGTTGTTGGGAGGTCAGTGGCACCATCTTCATTTTGTTGCATGCGTATGTTTACCAATAGCATCTTTGAATTTAGCTGATGCCTTGTATTGCAATTATAAGGTATTTTTTTTTCCTTTCTATAGTTGGCAAGTTATTGTACTTCAAGGTTCTTTCAGGTTTAGTCGTGTGCAACAGAAATTGAACTTCCAACATTTATGCCCAAGCTGTAGTCTTGGCATGCCAGAAATCTTCAATAATTCTTCTGTACTAACCACTTTTTTTTTCACTTTCTTTATTGCAGGTTCCACTGTTGATCTTCTGTGGATCCTCAATTGGTTTGTGAAAAGGACAAGATGCAATTCATGATTTCAGAGCATATGTATACACTAATCTGCGATTTCAATTGGATAAGAGGTTGAAGTTACTCTGTAAAGAAGACATACAAAAGTATAAGATGAATTATGTTCTCACCATTTCATGTTTTGTGGTCTTTTCTGGCTTTCCTTTTCCCACATGCATCTAGGATTTGATGGTACACTAATTATGTTTCATATTATCAAACATGATTATTTCGAGGAGATTCATGAGCTTGGTTCTGTGAGCTACTATTGGCTGCAAAAAAAATATTTAATTGAATTAGTGTAGTTCTTATGTGGTTGTTTGATTAATGTTTTGTCATACCAGGCTCCCATAAAAGAGCTTGACGAAGAAGTTAAATTTCTGAAAGACCTTTCACATTTTTTTTTTTTTTTGACCAGCAAAAATAAGTATATATATATATTAAGAAAATTCTGCATTACAAGAGGTATTGCAAAAAGACAAGAGAAGTCAAAACAGAACACAGGAGGTTTCAAACATGAAAAGGAAGAAACCTCCAAAGTTCTGCCATATGACTAAGATATCAAAAATACAGCACAGTTCTACCCTCCCCTAATTACAAAAGCCACCCCCATATTAGACGACCAGAAATTGAAAGGTAATTGAAAGCCGTCCTCCAAATTTCTGAGCCAAGATCAACATAGGAAAAGTGCGTCATCTAATATATTCTGTCTATTAAAAGTAGCATCCCGGAAAATTAGCCTATTCCTGTGACTCCATATGGTCCAGGTCAATGCTACCCACCAGGTCTGCCATCTCATCGATCTAATACCATTGCTTGCATAGAACGAGTGCTGAGAGAAGTGATCAATAGGATTTGCTGGTAGTACGCTCA